>JAJVSH010000130.1:413020-448811 GCA_021460005.1 Tetramorium alpestre
ATCCGCTTCGTTTGAATTTGTACTATTATTTTTTCTTATGGTCCTGCTAGCTTCATATTAAGTTAGCAGCGCCACGATTTTCTCGAAAATGGCACAGGGTACAAAATTAATTTTGGTGGTACAAAATAGTACAAATTCAGTACTAAATAGTCCACTATGTCACATTCGATTTTGCTGATTTGGTCCTGCCAACTTTATAGAGCTCAATACGACGTAATCATGAGCAAACCAAAGCATAGTCATGGATATATATATATATATATATATTATATATTGATATTGGCAATATTCAATAATTTATACGATCATGTGTAAAATGAATAGAAGAGATCTATTTAAACAATATTGAAATATTGAACAATCTTTTTGATAACAATACATGATAACAATAAGATAAAATAATTCATAATTTAAAGAACATAAAAAAATATAGTGACTTGTATATGTATATAGCGAATCTGGATATTTAACCAGATATGAAACAATACAAACTGGAAAAGTGTGGAAAAAAATAAAACGGTCATCTAAAACTTTTCTCAAGATCAAAGTAGTAAACGAATGTAGGTATTATTATTTTGATACTAATATAAATCACGCCTTTCAAAATGAATATGAATATAATTAATACCGTGCAATTTACAAACGTTTTCCTCTTGTCTACATCTTATAGTCTGATTGACAATTTATATTTATTTACAAGAAAGCATCAATATCTTTATTAAATTATTAAAATGTTTATATACGCATGCTTATTAATTTTGGAGTAAAAGACAAAGAAATTCTCCAACGATTCTTATTATTTTCGAAATATCTTCTGGCATTATAAACTACGAGAGGTCTCGTCGTTCACGCAACTTCTCCAATTTGTTTAATTGTCAACTAGGGTCAACTCGATTAAAAAAGGTTACTCGCCCGACCGCGAGTAATCTTTATTATGTCGTTGCCTTTCTTCATCGCGCTCAATACTCGTGAGTCTTTCACTCTAACTCTACAATTACACTTCCCGTGCGATTATGAACAATTATGATATATTTTTGCAATTTTATTTTTATTTCGTGGAATATCGCAGAGCCGTAAAAACACGTGGAAATGTACATATTATGTCACGATGATGTAAGTGGGTTTAAACCAACTCTTGATTTAACTGTGCGATATCGGACAGAAACAAACAGCCGAACACGATTAAAGTTATATAAAAGATATCTCGTCAATTCTATTCCAGCGCTTAAAATAACGACGGCTGGCTGTTTGCATTGTACAAGGAATCGGCCTGTGCACACATGCGCTTTATAAAAGTCGTTTGAAGTGTGTACTTTGAAGATGCGTCGTTCGCATCGCATGTGAGAATACTAGTGATTGTTCTGTGTTTGCGCAATGATAAAAATCAGATATCCAGCACTAATTATACGCATCTAGAAGCATCTTAATGCATTCCTAGCAACTACCGGAAGCAATTGTAACAAGCATCATTTACAGAGGAAAATTTTCGCTTTTATATTTAAAAATTGAATTACTACTAATTGCGCAAGAAATATAAATGATTGTTATTATTATTAAAGGCAATTATTAAAAGAAAAACAACTATAGATCCTATTTGAAAAATAGCGTGATTGTTTAATTATTCAGTGGACGTTTGAAAGCATAAACAACGCTTCATTATTTCCGCAATAAATATGAAAAATGTCTAGTATATTTGCATTTGATTTATGATCGTAGGTGCAAAGTACTTAAATTATCAATCTAACCTTATTGCATTGTAAAATCTCGCTTTAATTATGTTATGTTTCATATGTGTAATCATGTCTCGCCTTTACAATCATAAATAATCGTTCGCTAAGAAAAGAGGAATTCTGAATATTTTTCAAAAGTATTATTTATTTTCCATTATCTACGAACTTTTAGACGCATGTGTCGAGCTAAGTGGTCAATGGCTTTCTCTTGCGATAAAAAAAAAAGACATGCGATTTTGTAAACGGAGGGGAAACTCGCCGTTTCTAACTTAACATTCAGCCCGGTGTCCATCCTATCCTCGCGTGATATTCCGCACGCGGATCGGCGTATTTCGCGATACCGCGATTTTGCAACACCCGCATTGATGCGCATACTTGTAAACACATCCTGCATGCTCACGAAGCATTAACGCCGATCATTATAGCTGTCACGTAAAAGGAATGGCACTTAACTTCGATACTATCAAATACATAGGTGTGCGATAGGGAATAAAATAGTATTTATAAGAAGGATATTATGTTCGAAATAAAGAATTTGTACATAATTACAAGATCGAGAGAGAGATTGCTAAATTCAGATATAATACTTTTTATCGTATTAATTATTTATATAAAACTAAAATTAATTATAACGAAAAACAATTAAAAGTACGAAATTATACGGGCTAGCACACGCTCATGTGATGTGTTCAATAGCTTGTCCTAGAAATTAATTAGAGTCAAAAATGGAAATATCAAAGAATCAATAATTTCTGACAGCGATCGCAATTTGGTCGATTTGAATTTGTGCATTTAGATTCTGTAATTGCATTTACACGTAATCGATTATTTTTTATTGATTTTCGTAACTTAGAATATCGATTTTCTGCTCATTTATCTGTTGTGAGCCATTTGATTTTTTGGTTTCTTATGTGCAGATAAAAATGTTGCATATTAAATATATTAATTTGCAAATAAATTATTCAATGCCGATAATGCAATTCTCTTTTACATGAGAATCTGAATGATTGATTGCACTCCGAAAATATTATTAAGTCTCGTAATTTAAAAAATGTAATTTATTCTTATTTTATATGATCGAAAAATGGAAATTAATTATCTTTTCCAAGTCTTTTTACTCTTCCGAATGAAATTATGCAATTTTAATAAACCAATGATTAATCGTGACATCTTTTTGTGACTTAATTTTGCTTTCAAGATTTATCGAAGTCGTATTGTTTTCTTCCTCTCGGATAGAAACTTTCCAAAAAACTTAATAATAAAGTTTAATAACAGCATAATATAAATAACATTACACAATACAATTATGTAACATAGCTTAGTCATCATTTAAATTAATTTAAAGTAGTAGGAGCAGAATNTAGTCCACGTTTTTGTGGTATGTTAAATATTTCGTGTCGGCGGATTGCTTGTTTATTTTTTTTTTTTTTTTTGCGGCGCGCGGTATTCATTGTCAGCGCGCCGCTATGTGGGCAAGGCCGCCGTATAATCATTCGCACGGTGACGCTCGGAGAGGGGCAGGTAGTTGTGTGGGCCGTGTGTTCTCGCATATTACTAATTGAATCGCGATCGCGGCCAAACGAAAGAGGCATGAATTCCCACGAGCAATTAGCGATCGAATTATTTCTAGACTGATAATTCAGAAGATGTATCGCGGCATCGAGGCAGACATCTCGCGCGAGATCTTCATTCCGCCGTGAAAATCGAAGAATCGCGGGACGGGAATTGTAGATTATCGCGATAATTGCTTGCCTAATTAAGTGCCTACTTTGTTTCCGATGTATCGCTTTAAACTTTTCTCGTCGATGTAGACAAAACTTTCCTCTCATTATGGATTTTCAGCACGGAATATGACGAATCGAGTCGCCCGAGTGAAGAAAAGATTCGACACATCGGCCGTCTGCTAATAGTTAACTTAAAATTCAAAGAGATAAATTCGTTCTTGGCGTAAATTCGTTCCGCAGTGCGTGTGAAATTTTGAGGAATTGGCTAACGCTCGGCATTCTTTCGTTTTTTGCGGCGTACAGCTTACCTTGTCTTTAGCGCGATCGCTTCGTTTTCATTTGCAGACGAGCGTGTCTTCGCGTTATTATCTTTGAAAATGCGATTATTCAGTGCGAGCAATTGACTGTTATCGGTCCGCGCGTTTAACAAACTCTTGATAGTCACGGTAAGTGCGTCAAAGGGATTTATCAGAACAGATATCTAACGTATTTTTAACGTGATTTTAATCACTCGAGTTCGGGGAATCCGAACAACAGAAATTGTTATTCTGCTATATGTAATAATGAGTAATAATGAGCAATTCGGTTTATAACGCAGCTACGAACAATAACAAATTGAACAATTCAAATGACGGAAGATCGTGTGCGATATATTGACCATTCAGTTTTAATGTTTCGTGTATCACGCGAAATTGCGCGTCGTCGTACAATTGATGTCGGAAATATTGTGCAAAGTGTCGCGCGATCGTAATTAAACATTTTTTCGCGAGTGTTGTGTTGAGTGAATGCAACGAAAGAAGCTGAGAGGAGGAAGAGGTCTGAGAGACATCAGGCAACGGCGGAGTAACCACGGAGTAAGTAATTTACTAATCATTATTCCGGAGTTAATTATCCATTTCCATTTATTTGAATGATTACATAAGAGAGAAAGAGATTTTTTTTTAAAGTTTAAATTGTTTTCTTAAATTTTATAATAAACTAAAATTTGGAATTTTACTAACACGCAAAATAAATATGGATAATGTTTTGTGTCCTTAGTATTTTATATTAATTAATTTGAATGGTAGATAGATACATTATGTTGTACATTAAATTTAATTTATTATTAGTTATACCATAACATATTTTAATAAATAACTGATTGAAATAAAGAATTGAAAAAATGTGCGCGATAATTATTTTTCGTAAAATTAATTATTTTAATTTGGACATATGTACTTATGTTGCAGAGCAACGTTGTAACTACAAATCCGCTGCTACGCATCGTATCGGTGAGTGGCAAATCCGATTTGAATTTAATTAAAGATAATAGATTTATTTGTATCGAAACTTATTATGTATAGAATTACATTATATAAAATATATGTAGATGTATGCTATATTATATTGGCTTAATAAAAAAAGGCTTAATAAAAAAAGACTTAATAAAAAATAATATAGATAAATATTTATGTTAAGTTTCTAACTTCTTTATAATAACGTTGATATTAGCTAATTACATACATAATGCACAGAAGAAATCAAAAGCCAATTAATTGAGCTGAAATAAATATCGATGTAAACTGAATCATGTGAAAATAACAAGAGGTAAATTGATATGCGTGTAAATGCAATTACGAGCCTGAAATCGTGTGTACTTTATGCGATATCATTAGCCAACTTTATTAAAAGTGATTTTAACATTTCAATATTAGGATTTCCGATTTATTTAATTTCTAGAATTCGCTATTAACGCACTATACATATAGTTGTTGGACGCTTCATATAAAAACAACATATAATTAAAACAATTTATATAAAAATTATGTAGGAGAAAATATAATATATGATTAACGAAGGCAGTATTTTTCCTGCTTTCGTAAAAAAAACGCGGTATTGAGTATTCCGGTCATTTTTGCTAATAACAGGACATATTGGCGACACGGATCATTACAGCGAGGTAGACTTAAGCGCGATGATGCGGGCGGGTAAACGTACTGTACTTTCACCAATTACGAACGGCGACGAAAGTTATTTTTCGTGCTTTGAATTTACATATAAAATTCTATCAGAGTATTACTCATCGGCCACTTTCTTTCAGAGAGTTAACGCTGAATGCTAAATCATTTACCATAGCGTTAGGAGAAATTACACTTCCGTTGGCGCAAGAGCAATAGCCTTCGTGAAATCAAACACTGACGATTTTGCACACGATTTTAAACGGAATAGACAAAATTTATTACGAGTATAAAGTATACCTAACAGTATATTTTTCGGTGACATAACAGATATATATATATATATATATATATATATATATATATATATATATATATATATATATATATATATATATATATATATATAAAATCTTTTATTCAATGTGATAAGAGCTCAATGCGTTTACGGCAATTGAGAAAATACGGAAACTCTCTAACTTAATTAGTAATTACATACGAGATATTTAATTATCGATATTTACGCTTGATCTCTCATCAAGAAAATAACGAGTGGCGTCAGTGTCTGGCGTTACGTAGCATAGAACGCATGTTTCATTTCGCTGCGCGTCGAGCGAACAATAGCCGAGGGAAAACAAGGATATTTTAAGACACAAAGGACACACAAAACATTCGCGTGTAAGGCCGCGTGATTGCATCTCGTTCATTCACTCGGAGACGTCGCAGGTACACTTCCGCGGCCGTTTCGTATCGGCGCATAGGTAGGCACGTATGTTCTATCTTCTGCGTACGTGCAAATCGCGTCGGTGTACGGTGCGTTGCGTTAATGACACCGTTGCAAATAAACTGCCGCCCCTTCCGGTACTTTGTGGCGCCGTGCTTATTCCATACGCTCTTAATTACTCGCGGCGGCACATTTTGTTCGTTAAGCCAGAAATGATATTAATACATGAACGCGTTTACGAGTTAGTTTATCACATTTCACCTTTCGTATCTCAATCGTTACGAAGGATACGACAAGCCCCATTATAAACATCCTGTTATTTTCACAATTGCCCAATTGTATATCTGTCAATATAAAAAGAAGATAAAATTGTTTTGATTTGTATCAATTTTACAACTCGAACCAGACTCAATTTACACTATTCTAAAGAGTCAAGGCATTATGACTTAAAGTCTTAGATGAGCTGGACTTTGATAATCGTGTCGAATACTTTCGTGGCGTCGGACGCTTTAAATACTCTTATCAAAGCAAGGCTTTTTTTAAACAGAGTTTTAATTCAAGGATTAGTCACTGTGATATTTACAATCGTGTCTCAAAGAATGCGATAAGAGGCGATAAGTTTAATTAAGCCTCGAATCAAATTCTATAATGGTAAAACCCTCTCGAATTGGAGTGAGCGATCGTATTTTGCAGTTCATTCATTATTATATTATTATATACATAATAACGAATAATTAATATATTTTGTTAATTTTATTTTATTTCATTAATAATGTTTAAAATTAATAATATATATTAATTACTCATAATTATTATCCATTATCGTCGAGTTTCGCACAAAGCGGCTCCAGCCTAACACCATCTTAATCCTGATAATGATTTACGACCATTAGCCCGGCCCTGAATAATTGCATCTACCTTAATTGCGAGTGCATCTGCACAGGTGCACACCATTAACGCGCGCCATTGTACACGCGCACGTGTACGTGCGCACGTGCATGCATGTGTACATATCTACCTGCGTGTATGTACATGCCTACCTATCTACCTACCTACCTACCTGCGAATGCCGAACTGTTGACCAACCGCTCACCGAGCGGGTAGACGCCATCTATAGCCCGACGTCGTCCCGCCCGGCGAGCGATCGCGTCAGTTGGTGCTCAGCTGCCGTGGTGCGTGGAATGTATAGGCGCGTCTCTCGCGGAATCGATATCACGAGTGGAGCCGACTCGCGCGCGCTCCTGTCCCTTCAACGTCAAAATTCCATAAGGAAGCGCCAATCGCCCTGAATACTCCGACCTGCCAGGACATCGCTGAATCCTCGTGTCGTACGCGTATGTCCCACGAAGCGTCCGATCATCCTGACACATCTCCGACATCGTGCGAATAAAAACAGGTAGACGTACGTAAATCACCGTTGACAACTAGGGATTGCATTTCCCGTGCATGTGAATTGTGAATGAATTTTATTCGCTTCAACTCATATAGCCAAAAAGTTAGACTTGTCGTTAGTTTATATCAGTACTTAACTACAGTCATCGTTTTGTATATTTCTCTCCAACAATCTATACGTTCTATTATAACTTGTCCTTGGTATCCTGGGATTACATATAATTTACTTATCTTATTTATTCTGAGAATGAATTATAACGCTTGTCCTGAAATTGTTCCTCGAATTGAGCAAATTCCTGTGTATCTGTTTATATTTTTCGTTGCCCCTCGAAGATCGCACATTCGAAAGAAAAATATAGTCACTTTTGGACCAACCATAATTTTATAATATTTCTAACAATAAATATGATTAACTTACTATGCATCATTATATTTAATCATAATTATCGTTAGAAATATTATAAAATTGTGGTTGACGCCAAAAGTGACTAAATTTTTCTCTCAGTGTATTAGGTGTATTAACGAAGGTGAGAGAACTTGTTAGAACACGAGACAGTCCTTCTAAAGTGATAAATTATTGAACGTAGAATTGAGAATTTGTATTATTTTCAAACTAGAACATATTTTCGGAGCATATTATTTTCATTGGAGCATATTATTTCCAATTAGTTAATAGAGCATTCGTGTTTTGTTCTGTGATTTTGTTAAATATTTCACTTCGTGCGAATGTAGTAATGTTTCGTGGTCAGTACGAGCGTGTTGTCCGTTCTATCGATTTTTAGATAAAATCTCGGGCATATCGATCTGCGCCTCGGCACAGGCAAACTTAACCGTGCACACCGGGATTGCAGCTGCGCCGCACCGGCAATTTAAGTTACCTAACTTTGATTAGCTCTATTCCTCACGTCCCTTTCTAGATTCAGCGTGCCAGCTTCGCACGCGGTGTGTAAAGGACAAAGGGGATCGAAAATTGAATCAGAACATTGTAGGGAATGCGAGATGCATGATGTCACGATACTGAAAATATTTACATAGCTGGGTGACAGCGACAGTGATAAGTGATTAAGTAATTAAGTGAGACAGAAGCGTCGGATGATCGTAAGGGGGTCTCAGACCGCGACAATGATTTACCAGATTAATTCAACGCACATATTCGTTACCGTGAAGCTCGTTAGATAATTAAAGTATAATTAAAGCGAACACGTTAAATTGCTATGTAATTAAAATTAAGCGATTTAGCTTGCGCGATATCTCGTTTCCCACGCGAAAACTTAATCCGTTCGCACAGAAAAGTCGAAATACTTGTACGAAATATCGTTAAAGCTTAGGTCTAATTCGAAGATCGACTCGAAGCAAAATGGTTTGCTTGAGGAATTCACAAATGAAAGTTTGTCGGTGGAGGTCAAGCTATATCTATATATGAAACGTCTTAACATTAAAACCGTTTGGCCATGGCTTATATTTCTTGACGCAGAAGTACCTCGCTATATTTTAGAATTTACAATTTCCAAGGAAGCAAATGGTTCTTTTTTTTTTTTTTTTTTTTATTTTTTGGTATACAATCGGTGTTCAGAAGAAAAAGTTCTGTCTATTTATCGTATACATGCAAAACAAATGGAAATGAGCCGAAAGAGAAGAGAGAGATTCATTCATGCCAGAAAAATTACTCAAAAATGTGCCAGCGGCTTTAATTAAGCAGTTTCTGGGCTACGGGTTAATTGCGCCTGTTTTCCGTGACGGATCTTTCATGCGTTAACTTTGAAATTCAGGCACCTTGCGTGCTAATGAAATTAAAAATTCTACTAAAATGCAGCTCACTCTGGTTTCGGTAGAGGCTTAATAAGATATATTAAGATATATTCTAAATTTTCTTATTATATCGCTTACGATCCGTAAACTGCTTCTTAATGAAACAATAAATGGCTTTTTTTTTTTAATATACAGCTCTTGATATTTACGTACGATGTCGAGAGACACCCCGTATAGACTAAAAATAAGGTCGATTACCGACCCTCTTTCAATTTGCCAAGCAATTGCTCGCGCATGATATCGGCCCTGAAATTATCAATTCTATCTTGCAGCCTCGTATCTCCTTCATATTACGCAATAGTCGTTACATCCAATATAACAATCTTTACGAGGTAACTCGTAATAAGAATGCACCGATCGATAATATTCGCGTCCTATACGGCGACGGATTATACTTGTGGTAATTGCTGCGACGTCATGACACAAATATCGTTCGAGAGGTTGTTACGTAATCCCGTTAAAATCCACGTGCATCGCAGGGCTGATGATTAATCGTAAGCGTGTCGCAATGCTTTATTGTCCCTTTTCTGCTGAAGATGATGTCCAGACGAACTTACGCGAGAGCGTAATTTTAACTTAACTCTTCGCAGGCATCTCTCTGATGTTACAAATACACATACCTTTCTCCGAAGTGTTTAAAAGAAAATAAAACCTCGAAAGATAACACAGTTATAAATATCCAAAGTAAATAAGTTTATTTTAATTGCGTTCGTAAAAATATATATAATAGTATACAGAGAATATTAATAACCGCCAGTAAAACTTCTGATCGAACGAAATAACTATAAATAAAATGAATACTTAAATATTTTTCTTGATGCCTTTATTTTTACAGTAAAGATAATTCTTCGGTTATTCTAATATAAAAATATATCAAGATATTTAGTTAAATTTATTTTTAAGATAAAATATTACCTCTTGCTTTATTTTTTTAACTATAGAAAATGGATTAAAAGAATGCGGTATTTAAAACGGTAAATTCTGTAGTCCTATTCCTGTTTTTTTTTTCACTTTGAATTATGGAGAATTATCAAGTCTTCAAAACACATTAGCGCGGAAAGGATTAAAGAACCGGTTTTTTTGGTTGAGTACCGTAACCTTGCCATCTTAGTTTTATTTGCCTTCAATCACAGCAATATCATCAGATGGAGTACGAGAGATAGGGCATTTCTGTCTCTTTGACTTTGCCCAGTTGTGCCTGTAGTACTTGCGCTCTTGCACAAATCCTAAATAAACACAGTCGCTTGGTTCTCTCACGGAAAAAATTTGATTAAGTGTAAATAAATGATTACAGCAACAGATCATCTGTACAGTGATTAAGTGGCAGCGGAGTCTATCTGTTGCATATGTTGTATTAAAGATGCCGAACGAGTCGTCAATTAGTTTGTCCATTCAAAAACGTACGTTCCATCGTAAAATTCTGTTTAATTAATAGCGTCGTTAATGCTTTTCTCACATCGTGCACGTGGCCGTAATATGTTCATCATATGTTTGCAGTTTCAAAACAGTCTTAAATATCGCTGATGACTTTATCAATGACGATCTCGATACGATCTCGGTACTGCCACATCGCATAAAATTGGAGCGTTTCGTCATAGCGATACAACAATACGCGTAGCATACAAAAAAGTGTCGTAATCCTCACATCTGCGACTTTTTCTTCGCGTGGGAGTCTTCGCAAACTTCGCGATATCCTAAATCCCTCGGCGAGGAAAATAATCATGGCGCGATGCAGCCGGCGCAATATACGTTAACGAGAAAATTAGGGGCTGCGAGAGAGACGGCGCGATTAACAACTGCCACTTTGGACAAGTCGCGAGAGTCGGACCACTCTTCGAAATTACCAACGGGAGAGTTAATCGGCTAAACCACAAGGAAGTGCGCCGAGTTCCATTGGCGAACTCCGGTGGCAGCTTAATAACGCGCGATGCGTCTCGAGCGCTGCGACGCTACGGGCATGTACCTACGCTAGCGGTTATAGGAATTTATCTAATTAGGTGCCAATCGCACTTAATTCTCATTGTCAGTCCGCCGATTAGTCGTTGGATCTAGTTGTTAGGAGCCGTTATAGCCCGTGGACATAAAAACGGTGCGACTTTCATATCTGCGGCTTACATCTATGGCTATCTGTAGCAGTAAAACGGGTAAGGCAATCTAAAATCGAATGTCAAGGTTGATTTACATGGATCAACTTCCTGAGATACTTCGTACTATTGCCTCACGTTACTACATTTTTTATCAGCACGTATAGGCAAACTTAGTTTCTGTCTACGCGCCGAGAGATCAATGGCTATAAATTTTAACGACAACTTCTTAGTCAGATAAAATACATACGTTTCTCGGAACTTGGGGGAAAAAATTTCGAGGGATATTATTGCGGCATTTTACATGCTAAATACCTCGAATTTAAATGAACAGATTTCATAACTTTTAATTACGCTGTTATAAGCATTGGTCTAATAGGTTTTTTTTATCATCAACAATTGCACAACTCCAAATAATAAAATAGTAATAAATCCTGCAATAAGTGGTAAACATGAAATTATTTGGAAAAGTTATCGTTAAAAAAAGTAATATATTCGGATATACAGACAACACACAGAGGTTTCGAAATTTCTCGGTGAACGATAATGTTAATGCCCCTTCGCGCAATCGCGCGCCTAAATTCGTTCTCATAAATAGAACTCCTCGATTACGCTGGCGAATCGTGGACGAACAGCTCGCAACGCTCCGTTACGCGGAACGCATACGGAAGTACACTCGCGGAATAATCTGCCGCATTCCGGAAGTTCCATCCAGATGATTCGCGGATTACGTCAGAGTTGCGCGCGCGAACCCAGTAATTAATCGCGAAAGCGAACAATCGGCGCGTGGCATTATGTGGACGACGAAATTTGCATGGAATTCGTTGCGTCTCTCGGGCAAAAAAAGAGGAGAAAGAGGAGAGAGAATCGCGGCGCGGTTTCCCTCGGCTGCGTTTCCGCAGGGACGGAGTGGAAACCGCGCGCGAGCGAGACACCCGCGGAATTTCAGGATACCACCGCGCGCGTTGGGCACTTCCGCATACGAACGACGCGAGATACACGTAAGTCGTGAAATTCCGAAGCGAGAAAGCCACGCGCGAATAGCTTTCGAAACTCAGGAATGAGAAATCATAGAGGGAATCATAGAGAGCATTTTATCAAAATTAATATCAATTCCCAGAGAATGACGATAAGATACGTTTATCAATGTAGAACGTAAAAGTACATCGGATAGAAAAAAGAGATTGCGTGTACACTTGTAATACATTTTCATTTTGACGAAAATTAACTTTGAAAATGTTCACTTGAAGCCAGCAACGTCTTTAATTAAATTTTTAATTAATACCGAAATAATGATTGCAACAATCTATAAGTGGACAAAATGTAGCAATATTTTTTTTAATTATAGCCATCTACTGGCATATTTATTTTATATCTCTCTTCGTCGATCGATCGGCAATTTTCCACTGTAAAAGAGGAACCTCCGGTGTTTCGCAGACTTTTCGATCCCGTCAGCAGCTCGCGAGAAATCGCGCCTGAGCGTTATCGCGCAACGACGACGGCGGACCGTTACGCCGGCGAGACGAAACAAAATGCAGAGGTAACCGCGAAAAAGCAAGCGACGTGCAAAGCCGGCTCTCCCTGGCTCTCGCGGCTCCGCGCAGCTCGTAAAGTCAAGTTTACGGTAGACCGGCACCGCCGCTGCGCGACTTTGCGCAACGCGCACGCACGCACGCACACGCACACGCGCGCGTGCGTTCCCGCTACTTCTGTCCGCCGTCCCCGGCGGCGATGCGAAATCCGAGGGATGCAAAAATTCCGGCGGTATCGAAGAAAAAGGCCGCAAGGCTCTCGACCTCCGTTCGGAATATTGACGTGAAAGTCTTAGACTTCGCGGTGTCAACTCGTAACAGTTTCGTTCCCGTCGCGGTGCCAGCCGCGCCCGTTTAACACGATCGGTCGAAATATCGGCTTTACCGTTGGCTCTTATGCAGCCACGTATTCCTTCATTAAACAGATGACGTGCGAATTTTAATTCGCTCGTTCAGCTCGTAAACCGAGAAGTCTGATTCACTGAATGCCATTAAAATGTATATATAGATACATTGCGATGTATGAATTCATCGAACAATCTGACACTGATTTCAATAATGACAATTTTTTGGAGCTATGAATATTTATAACAAATTAAACTTTGTAAATGTAAATATGTAAAAGTTTTATAGTTTCAAATTTGTTTAAAAACAAATGTTTCTATATTGTTATATGTAATCTGAAATGTTAAATTATTATAAATAGATAGTTTTTTTATGTAAAACATAAATATGTCAGTATAATATTAATTAAGATCTTTCTACATTTTCAAGTTCACACAAAAAAATTTTGTTTTACTTCTTTATTATTATGCAAATATTGAAATGTTAAATTATCATAAAAGGGTATAGTTTTTATTATCATAGAATGCAAATATATGAATATATAATATGAAAATCTCTACAATCTATTATCAAATTTATTTAAAAAAATTTTAATGTGCTGTTATGCAGAATATGTAAATTAAAATGTCAAATTATGACAAAATGGTTCTTATTATCATAAAAATCCAAAAAACTTACAGTCTCTGATCAAATAACAGAATTTATGAATGTGGTCGAGAAGAAACGAGTTAATTTTCTAATAAAAATTTTATACTTTAATAATCGGACATTTCGAATTACAGTTCTCAGAAAAGCGGATTATTATCTACAATATTCAGCAACAAACGAAATGAAATTGTGTCATTAATGCATCATCGTAATGTATCTCTTAACTTGCTTCGCATCTTCCTGGAATAAGCCGATATTTGAGATCGTCGTAAAAGCTTGAATGGGCTCGTTAACGATTAATTATACCCCTTTGTCGTAGCCAATTCCGATAATCGGCGAATTTACTGACGGCGATAACGAAACGCGTATGTATATAATTCGACCGTATTAACTCTCTGAAGACAGTGCGAAACATGCTGACAGTAGAAAGATATCCGCGGTGACACATCGCGCCAAAAAGATAAACGGCCAGACTGTGTATATTTATCGCGTCAGAGCCAATTTCAGTGAGATGCACGTACGTTTCAATACAATGTTGAAAATGCCCCTTCGAGGACGAAACTCAGGTAGCTGTAGCAGGCAAAATCGCATGCAAGGAAGTACGTAATCCAAGGCGGCGGTGCAACGGAACGTCGAATTATGGATTTTTCCGATCGCGCGATGTGCGAGCCGGCTTGCATGACGTTGTGCCCTTCGGTTTATTCCGACCTGTGTACCAATGTTGAGCGTAACGAGTCCCCTGCCCGCGCGTGCTTATTTTATGGAATGTATGATTACCCAGTTATAGACTATTATTTCGAAACGATCCGCAGAGTAGGGACCCGGCGCGGCGTCTTGGCGGATTCATTCTTGCAGGCGGTATATTTCTCTTCATGGAAGGCGAATACCGCGAGGCCCCGTGCTGGACACCATATTTTCCACCGTGCGGAATATATTTCAAGTTTTAGGTACAATCGCTACGGACGTTTAGATTCTCGAGAGCGGAGATTTTTGGATTACGAGCGGTTTAAGAGCGTGCCGGGATGGGACTTTTACAGTGAGAGATAGCTGGGAGATGTTAATAGGCTCCTGTCGCCTTCCTGTCAGGTGCGAAAACGAAGAACGCGAGGAAATACGCACAGGCTTTCCTGCAGGTGCAGGCGACGACCGGAAAAGTATTAAGCGAGTTTAGTCACGAGTTTAGCACCTACAGTCCCTTTTAATGCTCGTCGTGCTTTTGTCTGTTATTCTTTTTGCGATCGCACTTCCGTTTAATATTCTCGCGGACGCTTGTTTTACTACGTAGCCGGTCATTTGAAACGAATAGACAATCTAATTGCCTTCCTGTTCACCTCGACGCGTTTATCGCTTCTAACTCTCGTGGAATTCGAACGATCTGGATTTCTTGCAACAATCGTTTTTCGACGATCGCCGCATAGTGTGCCGTCAAATACAAATTTCATACTTCACGAACTTGTTCGATGCGCGTTATATTCGATTTCCCATCTTATACATCTACTAGTTATTTTATAATACAAAGCATATATCACGGCCACTCTTACGTTAATTAATATTATATGTAAAATGGTATTATTTATATCCGACTATACTATAGGCAGCTTTGCAACTTTGAAACTTACTCGAATGCAATCTTCGCGTTCTCCGAGTCTATTCTTAGGCTAATACTCCTACATGATTATCTTCCCTGACCTTCCCTCTAGAGAAGTCCATTGTAGAAGAAGCGCAGACCGTCGCGCGACCAGTATGCAAGTTCGGCCGATCAGGCGATCGCTTAATGACCCTCGCGAGCGACGCGCCAGTAGCCTTCCTTTGAGTAGACGACGCATTAGCGCCAATAAGACGCGTCGCAACCGACCGACCGGGCGTCGCGACGGGTCTGCAGCAGACAGTAAGCAGCAAGTAGCAGTAGTCCCTTGTATACATAATCGCTTCCGAAGCCTCCGCTCGCGCGCAGCACAGAGTTGGATTGGCACACAATCGCGCGCCGCAATAAACTCGCATCGCGAGCGCAAGCAAACGTTTCACTCGCGTGACACACTTGACATTCGCCCCGTCTCTTTTCATTCCGTCGCGGCCGATCACCGCGATACATACACCGGCCACACCCGGTTTTCTCTCTTTCTCCCGGCGCGCGTATGCGTGCGCGCGTGTGCGTGTGTACCTGCTTTATCTCTCCACGGAGGTTCAAGGATAGGAAGCCTAAGCGCGGAGAGCCGAAGGTATACCGCGCGCGAGCCGGCGGCAGCGGCGGCGGCGGGGTTTCGTGACGAGGAGACGCCTGCGTTTTTCGCGCAATCTCCGACTGCGTTTATCCAGCTACGGCTGCACGGCTGCGGACGCTTATAATCATCGGAACGATCGCCGCGCGGCCGTCGTCCTCGTTTCTATACGCGCGAGCGTGTAATTTCGCGCGGAATGTCAAAGCGCGGAAAAATAGGCCGATTAGAGCAAAAGGCGGAGGTCTTTAATGAGCTACGAAATTATGCACGGCAGTTTCTTCATAGGCCTCAACTACGCGCCGATCGGCGATCGGAGATATTCAGATTTAAGAAGTAGCCTTGGCTTTTTAGCGTCTTCATTCGCGTCGTCGCGCCGTTCGTGTCTTTACGATCGATCGATCGGGATCAACGATCGAGGGAGTATTTTGTGTAGGCACGACGATGACGACGATGACGACGATGTTGTTTAATGCTTCTCGAACGGGCAGCTCCCTTGCCGATCGTCTCGATCCGACTCCGCGGTTAGCGGGATGCTGATCGCCGAGCGCGGCGCGATCCTTGTGGCGAACGCGTTGAAGTGCACCGCGATTGTAACCGGAACGTCGTAGAAAGTGGTTGTGATTTTTTTTGCGGTCTCTGCTGCGATACGGTTCTCCGCGTCAGTATTGATCGTCTGATCCGCTGTGAATCCAGGCCGTTGAAAGCGATAACGTTATAGACCTCGTGTCTTTCTATAAATCCTTGACTCCGCGAATCGTCTTTACGTTATTACTGTCTAAGTTAACAGGATTGTTATGTACGAGATATCCCTAATTTCTCCATCTGCAGATTCCTTTGATTAATTTGAAGTACTTTCTTGATCATTAGTATCAGAGATATCGCTAATCTTTGTGCAATAAGAATTGTTTAGAGATGAATAAAATTCGAATTTTTTTTAAGTGCGAAGAGAGCGGTATATTTGATTAATAAAATAGCAAAATTAAAATACATCCTTCACACATAAGTGCGATATTTATAAAAATTTATATATTCAGAAAGGTATCTTCAGTATACAGAACGTGCTGCAAATTTTGATAGCCATGTTTTTCCACCGGCTATTTATGCAATGCAAATAGTTTTGTATATTAAAAAGAAAAATAACTGGAGACAGCCAGAGTGACATATTCATGCAATATTTTTTTATTGTAAATGATTTCTGACATTGCTTAAATTATGTATGTTTTCGTTTCGGGACATTTATGAATGCTAATAATTCTGTGCTAATAATGCTAATAATTCGTAAAATCAATTCTGGGAACGTTGCGGTCGTATCTATAAGATATTGAAAAAAAGTGGTTTTGTGCATGTCAATCTGCGTGAATTTCGTCATTCATTATGGCACTATGTAAAATAAAACGCGGTAAACAAGAAACATGCTAATTTTCATTTCGACTGACGATGAGTAGCACGCCAATCAATTTGCGCCGTACGTAACATATTTACGTAACGCGAACTTAATTGTAAGGTAATTATGCTGACTGGAAGCATAGCACATCATTCTTCTCTATACGTGCGACTCTATTGTAAGTGCGAATTTCATTCGCGTTACCGCATCGGGAGCATTTCCATGGAAACCTTGTTGGTATTGCTGTTCCAAGAACATCGACTTTCTTCCGTGCTGCCGCATTATTTTTACGACATTGGTTATGAAACATCTCCGCAGTATTTAGGGCGGTATCTTTCCTGCGCGATAAATTACATCGTTAAATAAAATACGTTCAATTGATTGCGTGCGGCACATTGCTTGCTAAGGCACATTAAATGTAAATTTCGCGGCAAGATTGTGGAAAGTAATCGAAAGAAAATTACGGTAGACACGAGATACACGACAGGTTTGAAATTCGATTGCTAGACTCGCGGTGCGCGATATCGATCGTGTGCAAGAATAATTCGGGACATAGCAGCATTAATACGAGGGCAATTTCAAGTATGGTAATAAAGATTATAGGGCGTAACTTGCGATAATAACAACGTGACACGTTACTTTTAAATCTAAACATCTAAACCTACATATAAACTTTAATCTAGTTTTGAAAGTGAAGGGTTCACATACCGTTAATTGAGCGATCTCTGTCCGTAAGACGTTGATAATTATTAGGTACAAACTTTTTTATTTTTTTTTTGCAAAATGGACAAACAATAATTATTTATGGACAAATGTGCTCAAATGATGGACAACTGAAGTTCATATATAATTAATAAAAAAAAAACAGGTGCTGATAAAAATTTTTTTATTTTTAATTTTTTTACAGGACAAAAACAATTATTTATAGACAAATGTGGACAATCAATTCCATATAAATTTTATAAAAATTCACATTTCGAAGTGCAAAACTTCATAGATCTCTTGCGCCAAGAATGCAATCCAGGTTTTTCACCGTCCCACACCGGCGGTGGCTTCCTTCGCACCGTCTCGCGCACGCGGTATGTAATGACACAAATTTAAATGACTGCGGTCGCCCGTGGGCGGCGTTGCTCGTAAGAGATCGCAATTAGGATCCGCCGCCGCCGTGAGAGAGTAGGAGACAGGNTGGGAAAGAGAAAGAGAAAGATAGATATTCGGTACGCAAGGCAAATACGACGCCCTTCGCGTGAGAAAGTCCCCCCGGTGTGCGGCGACGAAGGGAGTCGCGTTTCCTCGCTCTCTTCCTTCCTCCCTTAGGAAGACGCAATGTGCCGCCGATGGCCATCGTCGGGAATCCGTCGACGCCGCGTAAACGCCTTCACGAATTTCACGTTTATCGCAGTTTTACAGCGTAATACGGTGATTTATACCGCTGCTGCGAAAAACAAACAGCGGAACGAAGACGAAGAGTTGAGCTTTTAGTAGCTTCGAGAGATTGGCGCGGTTGACGTTACCTCGCCCGGGCGAATTACGAGTTATTTCTCGGATCGGATCTCACGAACGTGATTGCAATCTCTTTCATCTTGTTTCNTCTTCTTCGTTACTTCGCATATAATGTAGATCCCAAATGCCGGAACTAAAATCGGTCGAGTGAAGTGATAACCGTAGACGTATCATTCTAATAGCGAATAATATGTACGATGATAATGCACGATTAAAACATCCTGATGCTACGATACATAATTAATAATTTCATGTTGCAACTGTAATAATACCAGTTGCAATAAATCAATAGCTTATGTGTGTGACAGATGTACGGGATACAATTTTGATTCTCAACGGTAAAATTGAAATCCTACAATTGCGGGTACCTAATGGATCCCGATATTCCGTGATGAAAGTCTTTATATTGATAATAGATAGAAAGATGCGGTCTTTTATAAAAAGGAAAGTCATGCACTTACATGTACTTATCTTGCATACAGGCAAGATTAACAATTTCAATGATCGAGGCGATACCGTACGCTTTTTACAATGTCTAGATTATACTTTTGTATCTGCCGTGTATGAAAGCGCCGGCGAAAGTCTTGCGGAGTCAACGGCCTTCCAACGGATCCGAGGATGCCCGTTACAAGAGTACCCCTACTCATGTTTTTATTGCATCCACCTGTATATCATCGATGCGCCGTTTACTCCGTTCTTTCCCCATGTAATCTACCGAGACATCGATACTTTGTTTTGCTTTCAATAATAAGTGCATGCAAACTTCATTTTCTCTATTAATTAGAAAATTGTTATAACCGTCCGTCATCCAATATATGATTGCAAAATAACGAATGTCTTAAAATCCACGTGACATTTAAATACCTAAACAGAATTTTAATTCTCAAGCATTTGCATTGGGTTAATCTTACTAAAAAAAAAAAATTTGCTTATTTCTTTTTTTTTATGAGAAGATGTCTAGACTCACAATCTCTTATAATTAAATATTATCCAGTTTCAAGGAGGATCTAATAATAAGTCTGTCTCTCAAGAAGAATATTGATAACCGGTATCGCTCCGCATAATTTTTATCATATTCAAGAATGCACAGTATCTAAGCATGCCATGTTTTCTCTCAGATACAGCGTAGATTTATTCGAAGAAGACGCGCATCTAGGCAGAACGCCTCTCACGTTCGGAAAAACCGCGGCTGCCGTGCCATCGACTCGCGTTAATTTCGCAATCATAAGTCATACTTCGCAATACCCGCGCGCCCGCGATCCTAGACAGCCATTTAGAAATCAGTTTCCCGCAAGTGTGGGTATACGCATGAAGCCTGTACTCGCGAGTGTATCGTCTTAGCATACAATCGTGGGACGACGCGACGATGCGGTAAGGATCATGCTCGATTTCTTCTCTCTTTTCTCATCTTTCTCTCTTTCTCCCCGTCTCCTTTTTTTTCTGTCTCCCCGCGTTTCTTTTTTCCGCAAGCCATCGTCCCGCGATTTGACCCACCGCAACAGTTACCGCAAACGAAAACGGCCTTCTTTGTCCGCCTGTATCTTTCTTTCGTTCTCTCTTTCTTTTCTTTTCACCTCCGTGATTCCTCTTTCGTATATCCGCCCGCGACCAGCCGAGCCACTTTCGCGAGAGCGAAATATACTGGGTCGCCCTCGCCGCATCGACGCTCGACAACGATCGTGGGATTTCTTCGGGCTTATTATACGTGATACGCGATGAAAGACGTGAAAAAGCTGAGGGCAACATTTAATCCCAGCCGGATCAGACACTGATTCATAATAAGACGAGCTGAGGTATAATTCAGTGTATTTTTTATTCCATCATGGGGAATTATATTTACAATAAGGATATATTTATTACAATTTATACAAAATTAAAATCGTAATTAAGATTATAAAGATTTCTTTATCAAATCTAAACTAATTTTATAAATATTAATTTCTTTATAAAAACTAATTTAAGATTTCTTTATAAAACTAAAATCTCTCTCTTGTATCCAAAGAAGTTTAAGAGATAATACCAAAGATTTTCGAATTCTGGGAATATTTCATGTTCAGAATATTTTCATTTATTAGTAAAAGTATTCTATAGATAGACGGTTAAGTGTTTAAAAGTTGCGCGATACGTTGCAACAAATCTTTGCATAAAATCATTCCTCTTATTCTCTCCGTCATTGATAATATCTACGCATATATAAATTGCTTTTAATTGGATAGGACATATTCATAAATGATGATGTCGATAATGCTTCGGAATGATAAGTGCAACGATGACATAACTATGTACATACACACGTTTCTACGGAAATGTTGTTAAAGAAAATTATCGAACGATAATATATGAAGTCACCAGTAAGATTAATCGGGCAAAGATTTTGATGCATATCGGAATACTTTATCACTTCTCGCGTGTGGCTAGTTCTGTCAACTTTATTAATTAATCGAATGTCAACTTTAATCGATTTGCATTAAATCTCTGCATCCTATCAATGAATATGTTATAGAAGGAAAAAATGACTAGATTATAATTATATAATACTATATTTTTAAGCAATAACGATGATAGTGCTTATGATGAATACACGATGGCAATTAAAAATATATGTGTATACATATATATATATATATACATACACGCACATATAAAAATGTTATTACAAGATTAATATGAAAAAAAATTGTATTAATTAAAAGGGGTTGTGAAATTAATCCTTGTTTTCAACCTTGTATTCGATTCTTCATATAGACGTCTCAATGCAAGTTGAGAGACAGTACTTTTTTTTAGGAAAATTAAATTTATGATCGATTAATATTTCATTTGGCCTCGCGAATAATTTAGGCCTGCTCATTTGTCACCGCTGATCCATTATACTAGCAATTCTTTCACAATGATTCTTTGCCGACATTGTCTCTGACATATTTCTCACAATGTCAAGTACTTATGTCGGTGGATTCTTCGCACGTTCGAGGTCACCTGAATTCGCGAATTCACTTCGAGATTTTCTTCTAAATAAAGAAACTTTCGTGACTGCGATTCGAAGATTTCTACGATTACGAGGATTTATCCGTGTAATATCGCGAAAATTTACCGGAAAATTTAATATGAGCAGATGAACACTTGATCTATGTACTCTTAATAATTTCCCGAGGAAACTTTGTCATTATATTATGATGACAGCGCAGAGAGAACGAGGAAAACTGTTGATAGTTTACATCGCTTTCTGTATGTTAATAAGTTACTCAATCATTAGCTCCTCCTTGCGAATTTGTAATCACGTTATTCCCCAGTAATTTTAGTCCCCGATTATTTGCTTCTTCTTTTCTATTATATGCACAATCTTGATTAATTTTATAAACTTTTTTACACTGGATAACGAGAGATAATTCATATTGATAATTATCATATTAAATAAAATAAAAAAATAAATTACAGACTTTAATTAAATTCTTAGTACGTAAATATTCTTGGCGAGGAATATGAAGGTAACACGCGGTAAAAATTTAGAATGTCTTAGCTCCCGCTTCGAGCATAAATTCCGGACTATCCTGGAAGACCTTCGTTTACTATCGACATCATATATCGGCGGAAACTTTAGCTATGACCAAGTGCCTAGTCAAAGCCGCGCGACATTGTGAGCGTATGATAATCACGCATAATCACTCGTGATAACGTCGTACCGTGTGTTTGTCAAACAGGTTTTCTTTTTCCGCGATCTAGGAGTTCCGCAATTAACTATCCGACGAATCCATCATTGCGTCGTGAGTACATGACATAATCTAACTGAAGTGACATCTACGTGCATGTTTCACACTCGACAAAATTTTATTATATGACAAGTTAATAAATATTTAGTAAATATGTGATTAAGTTTGAATACGCAGTAAACTGATTAATCTCTTTTAACTTTCTTTCTTCGACAGTATTTTGAAAAAGAATTTTCTTATCAGTTACATAAAGAAGAAAAATTATCAGGTTAGTCTACAAATTCATGTGCATTCTTAAAAACTCTAAAGCAAGCTAAACAAAGTAATTTTATTTTTTGTTAGTTTTTTTAATTAATGACAATTTTTTATTAACAATTTGCTATTTTACTATTAGGTGTCTTATTCCAACTTGTTAAAAATTAGGAATAATCAATATATCTATATCAAATAAATACGTAAATTGGTTGACGTAAATGTTTTTCCTGTTTTATGAAAATAATGAAAAAGAGGTTTCACGCAAAGTAAATTTGACAAATTGTAGTTTAATAAATAACTAATTATTTAATGATGGCAGGTCATTATTAGACAAATATCAGGTTGAAAACATATTAAATTCACACGCATTTACGTAAATACGAGCGATTTCTTACTCATTCCTTCGCGTGTCAATGGAATGTTCCATTAGTTTATTTTTTTATCTTATCTTCGTAGCTGTATACTAGAAAAGACTAATTAGCAATAAATAGATACACGTGTATGGTACCTCTTTGATGTAATTATATACATCATTATATTAATCGGACTTCTGTAACATCGCTATAAATAACAATGAATATAATCATCTGTGAATGATAATTAAAAGCAATTAAATCAAATAGTTACGATTGTGTAACAGTGCAGATTATTTTTAAGTATTCTAATAACACGCATAAACTTATTTTCGTGTCACATTGTTCTTTCGTATCGAATATTCGCACAGATTTTAGAAAACTTAATTAAAAGAATTAATAGTTTGTATAATTTAATAATACAGAATTAAAGTATTTTAAACGTTGTATTTTTCTTCTTTAAAATTGTATAATTAAAACATTTTTTATTTTTACTATTACATTCATAAATATATATTATCATTTATTTTTTTGCGCATATATTTACGCTTATAAATTAAAATTTTGAACTTAAATTTGATTTTTTTAATTAATCAAACTATAGTATGTCAATTGTAACATCATTATGGTATCGCTGTACAGCACGCTTTGACCGAGCGACCTCAAGTTGTTTGCACGAGTCTAATTAGTGCACAGCGACGTCGGGGTTAATATCCATGCGGGTTAAACGTCTCCGTTGATGGATCATCCCGAGGATCGCGCGAAGAAGCAAGTCGCCAGTCACAATTATCGGCGTCTTGTCGCTTTTTATCCGGGCGAAATTACAGATCCGCGCGGCACCGCGCGTCAATACGCACGTACGTGATCCATTCACACAAACCGGGCGAGACGGACAGATCGCAGGTGTGGCGACCAATGTCAGTCTTGACGTAACACGGCTCGATCCGCACGGCGACGATGATGACTCTCTGTGCAACGTGAATTGGACGGACAGTTTTACGCACCGTCTGCCTCGCATCGAGCGCATAAACGGCTTTCAGTTACGCGACGGCAACGACGGACGGCCAATAAATCCCTGGCGGTTTATTTCCAGTAAATCACACTTGTTCTCCGTCGGGCATCCGTCGCGCCGACCCGTTTCTTACGTAGATGCAAATCCACCGGCTATTTTTAAACCCAATCTCGGCAAGCCTCGAAGAGTTATGTTTCGCTGGAATATGTTTATCTTGCCGATCTTTCCGAAATTGCAAATCTTAAAAATCTCTCAGTCATAAAAACGCGGTGACCGAAACGCATATTTTTTCTCCGCGTTGCGGACTGCCAGGTTTTCAAGCTAGATTATTAAAGATATCATTTTTACATACGTATCTTATTTAAAAGAAATCTTGTAGTTAAAATTTAAAGTTATGGAATCGTGTCAGTAAGGAAGGCAACATCGACTTCTTCTTTTTTCTTTCTTTTTCACTGATTTTTGTTATAAATATTTGCGTTTATATTACGCAAATCTTTATTACAAAAATCAATCTAAATAGCTAAATAAAGTGTTAAATAATACATCAACTTGTTGTTACATTGTTGCAATAATTATACACGGTTTTTTAAACATCAAGATTCTGCATATAATGTGTCTTTTTAAGTGTAAGTTTTTTATAATAACTCTTATACTACAATCGCACATATTCTCCACGTGTATTTAATGCGGAAAAAAAATTCGTTTGTAAAAAATTTTCCTCGGAGGAATTTTCATAAATAATCGTATTAAATCTTATAAAACATTAATTTAAAAATATCAAAATGTTTCATGTAAGCGTATTTAAGGATTCATATTTCCTAATTATGAAGTTCTGCTTGGGAAGAAAAATCGTGCGGTGCATTGTCAAGCTTAATGCACACAGGTCATTAATTTTCTCGGTTAGATTCGAAGTTAGCGATAACACCACTGAATGGTCAACAGACAATACAAATGCAATGTGGTTGCTTATTTACTTATTCCGTATGTGATTACATAATTAATTGACACATGTAGAATTGTATTTGAATGAATCATATCAAGAACTGGAAAAAAATCTAACAAAATGCTGATATTTTTTTCTTTTATAAAAGAGTTTATATTTTTAATTTTATACAATTTTTAATATTTCTGATTTCTCTTTACAACTTTCTTAAAGTATTTTATTTCTACACTTGCAAGCATTTATTTTACATATAACCAAGAGAGAGCTTTCTGCGTAATCGACAAGTTACGACAGCGCTGTCGTAATTTTTATCTTCCACATTATTTTGCAAGAAATGCAGCAAGTCGCAGGTCTAAACAACAAGAGCCCACCTGTCGCTTTATAACTATTGCGGAGTATACAAAGACGATTATTCACGCTGGCCGCACATGTTTCAATTATGAGAAATATTCGTAAACAACATAGCAGCGCCGCGGTAATGTAGGATATTTAACGAATGATGATAGACAGTTTTAGGACTAGAGAAACGCATCAGAAGAAGTGAAAAATATTCATGCGAGTCCGGAAATGTTTTCTTCCCGGGTTCTTTCGCAATTCTGAGACAACTAACTGCCAGGTATGCTCCAGCAGTGCGCAAAATAATTCTCCACGGGATACTGAAATTTGCAATTGCGATCGGTTTTTTTTTTTTTTAATGTTAATTCCAATGACCAAATAATTAAGAAAATACAGAATCCAGTGGAACGCTTTTCTTTAATATAATTATTGTGTATTACAACAAGTACATCTTGATTTAATGCATGTTAATTTATTCGTCGATTGTTATTGTTAACGGTTGACGAAACACGACACTCATTACGACCAAGACCCGTTAAACGGGGATTTTAGCGAAGATCGAGAAGCCGGTCCGGCCGCAAGATTTCCGGTGAAAACCGTAATTTCCGGCGAGATAAATTGACCGGACGAACGCGTACTCACACTCTCGTATAGTACGATTTTAAAACAAGCGTGGTGCACAACAGCCTTGTACTAAAAATCCACCAAACCGTAAGTTCGCCTCTCGTCCTCGTTTAAATTCTTATCAATGCACGTTCTACATGCGAAGAGACTCGTTACGTTTCGCGAAAACTAATTTTTCATTGTTGGCGCAGCTTCCGCAAGAAAGGCAATCTCGTTCTTGTTCATGTCGATTATGCACTTGAACGTTGCACGAGGCATCTAAGGGGGGAAAAACTGACTCAATATCGATCGGAGTAACGTTTTATTAATAATTATCTAATAATTACATGCCCTTCCCAGTGTTCTGCGGGAGGGAAAAAAATACCCGGCATCTTCAATATATTATCCTGTTTTTCACGGGAACCGATAAAAGTCGACCTAGTTGTAATTGCTTTTGTACGTATCTGCGCACTGTACTCGTTATCAGTTCCATTACTTTCTCCCGCCCCGTGCAGTTTTATTAATGATACTTTCTACTTTGAATGCTTTCTTGATTCCTGAGATTTTCTAAAAACAATAAAAGAAAATTGTGGAAACTTGATCGTTGCAAATCGTGACGATTGTGACATTAATTTCTGATTCGCCCGGACAGTTTATGCGCAAAAAGAAAGACAAGTTTTTATCACTAATTAATTCCTGCGTCGTAATATGTCAATGTACGTCATACTAACTTTTTTGTGTCTCTTTGTCTTCTTTTTTTTTTATAATCGGTTATTAATAGGGAAAGCACGAGAGAAAGTTTCTTAGTTAATGTCTATTTGGGTACGACCCCGATCAAAAACTTTCTCGAAAATCAAACTTCGACATTCAAAACATTCATCACGTGTTCGAAGGCTGCCGAGCCGCATGGGTTCGATTGAGATAAATTCCGATCGACCCGAGCGTTTTCGCAATTTATCTCGCGCGTCTTCGAGTCCGTTATATCGGAAGAAAAATAATATTTTTCTCGATCGCACAGTTTTTTGTACTGTGGGTACGATAACCGATTGGTCGATTAAAAATCGACGACCTTGCATCAACAATGATTCGTTCTGTTTCAGAGACGTATCGTGAACCTCGCCGGCGGCCAGGAGGAGCGCGCAGTGGCGGAAGGAAAGGAGATGACACGCGGGGTCGCGCGAGAGAACGAAGCCGCGATCTTTTCGCGCGCGCGCAAATAACGATCGAGGAGAGGAACGGCCTTGGTGGCGGCGAATGACAGCTCCTGCGCCGATCGACAGTTGTCGTTAGCGGCCGCTTAGTGCCGACGATTTATTCGGGTGTCGCAATAGGCACCGACCGCGATCTCGAGACCGGCTCTCTTTTACTCGGAAATAGGAAGAAGCCGAAAACTCTCCCCCGTAACACCTCGTTTCCTTCAACAAAATACGAAGCGAGACGAAGCGGCGGATACAATGTAGCGCGGTCAACTCGGTCGAGAGGTGCGGACTTTCTTATACATGAACTCGAAACGAGTGCGGAAAATCGACGTGGAGTCATTCGCGGGTGAGAGAAACGACGCGAGGATGAAGACGATGGGCGACGTCGTCGCGGATCCCGTCGATGAGACCGACAGTACGGTGCACCCCGCCAGCGTGAGCAAGGAGTTCGGCCATAGGACCCTGAGATCCTTAAAGAGAGGACTAGGTCGGCTTTGGAGGCGACATAGAGGCAATGTGTCGATAACCGAATACGATCCCTCCTACAAAGTCGCGTATCTCGGAAACGTGCTAACCGGATGGGCCAAGGGTGAGTAGAACTTGGATATTGTTAAATTATTGCAAAAATAATACAAAGATTTTACAATTATTTGAGTAAGAGAGTAAGAGAGAGAGAGAGAGAGAGAGAGAGAGAGAGAGAGAGAGAGAAAGGAGAGAGACAGGTCTGTAAAATTATCACTTAATGTGGACAAAAAAATAATTATTTATCGACAAATGTGGATAAATTGTGGACAATCAAATGTCATGTCAATTTTGTAAAAATTCACATTTTGGGGTTAAAACTTCACAGATTTAGAGAGAGCATATGTTACTTTTTAACTGGACCTTTTCTAAATTATATTGTGTTTATATTGTGATGGTCTCAAAATTAAAATTGATATTTTATTAATTAATAGCGGAATCACAATGAAGTAAAAGATTGAGCCTTATTTCTTACGGATTACTGTACCTCTGATCATTGTAATTTAAATTAACTGTTATATTCTAGAATATTTATAGTCAATATAACCGTTTTGTTCATAAGAACAAAGAGAAAAAAAACTTTTCATATTGTGACTAAATTGATAGAAAAGCTCGCAGGCAAATTATTAATATCGCAGATATTAAAAGCATTCTTACCTTTGATAACATGTCATTTCAATATGTACGGATTAGTTATTAATTCGGTGGGATAAATATATACATTTAAAGTGATCAAGTTTTACGCATATTGCATCATCGCCAACGGCAAACAAACATTGTGAATAATTAATCGAACTATAAACACGCATACATGTGAAAAAATATTCCCCAAGCAGTTATGTTAAACTGAGACGATTATCATTTAAGATAAATGAATAAACCGTCTCTTCATTATCGCAACAACGTTTGCATGATTAATTGAACTATATATATCTCAGGTTTGTCGTCCAGATAATTATATTGAAAGCTGGATCATAGGATTTATCCTAAAGTTTATTTGTTCGTGAATGTCTATGCAAATGGCAAGCCGCATTATTTGTAAAAGTAACATACCGATATTTTATCGGTGATCGAGTCGACAGACGTCCTCGACATTTCGCCTTCGTTTCGATCGAGTTGTTCCGCGGGCAATGAAAAATTTTTGAACTGGTACTTACTCCGATGTATCATTAATAATTACGCGTCCAGATAAGTGGCAATTAAGAACGATAGATACACGTCGCGTATACTCGCGCTGTGTTCTCGATCGTGTAGCCTTGGCGCGTGAATGACCAACCGGAAGTGCGCGATACTTCTTACGATGCATCATCAAGCAGCAAGGTCACCATCAATTCTCTATTGGCATTCACTCGTGAATCTCACCCTTCTCATCTCGGCGTTAAATCACGCTCCCGCGAGCTTCCTTTTTAGTCAGGAAATTCTTCCCATAACGATATAAATCAAACTTGAAGATCAGTCGCAAGTTCATCGACTAATTTGGAATCATTGCCGTTAACGAATGAGGAAACATAAAAAATGTTAATTAATGTTTATTCTTTAATCAGTAATTAAAAGAAATATGATATAAAAAATGAAATATACTATTTCCGCTGTTTGAATTTCATCATAACAGATAATATTTCATTATTTGTCTCTTGGAAATTCTTGATTTGGCAGAAGTGCTTTATTTATAACTTTATTTACAGTCTCTCTCTCTCTCTCTCTCTCTCTCTCTCTCTCTCTCTCTCTCTCACTCACTCACTCACTCACTCACTCACTCACTCACTTACTCATTCTCTCGGAAAAAAAAACATTTTAATGAAAATTAGCTGTTATATTATTCAATCTTAAACCTGAAAGGACACGTCGCATAAATTTATCTAGAGATATTATTGAGCAAAAATCAGCTTCGCTGAAGAATTTGCTGAAGAATTTTTGCATCGATGAAGAAATGTGATTTTTAAAAACATGATTTTCAAAAGTCGCACGTAACTCTCCTTTTGTCACGTATCTTTTTTCCACTTTTATTCCATTGTACGTAAAAGAGACCTTCCGGTTAGATTTCGGTCCCCGAGGGCGAAACGAAAGAAGGGAAACGGAATGTCGAAACATGTTCGCGATAACACGTGGAAAAAGCGTCTCGATGAAATTCCATTCTGACACCCGTAGTGATCGTCATAGCATGAGTTAAAAAAAAAGTAGAAGGAATTATGTAGTGCAATGACCGGACATAGGCGTACACGGCACGGGGCCGGACGAACTTTCTCCGCATGTCTTCGCCGTGGATTGGCTTTAATCGTCACCGGCAAATCACCATTATTATATTACGGTTTACACTTACGCCGATTCGGCGATTAATGAATTCGTGACTGCCCCTCGGGTATCCGGGATATCGCCGTTCGAGACGCGCATGTTGCATGCGCGGATAACGATCATACTTCGCGGCCTGTATTGGCGACTTGGCATTTAAACCGTAACCGGAATCGCTCGGTCATATTTTGCGCTAAGCGTGAGAAATCGGAAGAAATGAGGTGGACACGACAAACTGGCAAGTAACTTTAATTAATACAAACTCGGTGTTAAAACAAAATTCAAAAATGTTACATGTACGGTAAAAAGAAATACGATAATACAAGAAGCTAAAATAGTTTTAAGATTTTCAAAGAGTTCTCTGCTGGCTCTTTTGCAGCTTCATTCTTGAATTTTTATTTGGAACCAATTTTCATTTGAAAACCACGCATGATAAAGTCGAAGACTTTATTTACCGATGAAATTTTCGGTAGCTTTTTTTTTTAAATATGAGGTACGTGACAAATATGGAGACGGCAATTTCATTAGGCGCCAAATAGCGATGCGAACACGGACTATAAATAGCTTCAGCTCTTTATCACGACAGGTTTAACCGACGTGTTTGTATTTTTGATCATTGCGTGCTGATACATACGTGAGGGGTCTAAAAGCAAAATGCCGAGTTTCCGATCGAGAATAACTTAACCACACTGACGTGACGTACGTCCTACGCGTGTGTATAATCTGTATTTCCTCTTAATAACATATCGTATAAGATTAATTTCATTATTTCTCAAAAATTATTTCTCCTGTTATTATACGGCGGTCATGGCTTTATCGGATTGTATTGATTAACGTTCCAACGAGTCGCAACGCGTGAAATCGACGTAATGATAAAGCACACGCAATTTACTCTTTATGCTTTATAATAATAATAATATAAAATACACAGATTTTTGTGTGTGAGGTCTGACTGTAAAAAGTATATTGTATTGCTTTTAAAACTGCGAATATCAAAGACACGAGTTAATCGTTTGAAACAATGTCATTAAGTTTAGACTTTAATTCTGAACGTATCTCTTTTATTGAAGTAGTGATTTTAAGAACATAAATTAACTTAGATTTAAAATCCAGAATAGATATGAAGAATATGATAGTCCCATAGATTAATAAAGAATCCATTCTTAACATTCCAGAATATCATATCTATGCCATTCTGCATACATTTATGCTTTTTTACATTTTTTACATTTATGATTTAGCTTGTCAGAGTTATCGGCATAGCTTCGTCGAGGTCAGTTGATTCGAAAAGTAAAAAGTCGCAAAAAGCTCCATATACAGGGTGTCCGTAAATTCGCGCATTTAGTGCACGTGGCGTGATACTTTATGATAAAAGGAACAACTTTTTCCTTTAGCAAAATTCTACCCGACAAATAGTTTTCGCAGGCGAGCAGGTTGAACTTAATGAAAAAGCGCGTTTATCCAGGTGGCATGCAGGACCGCGCGATTCTCACTCACTTGTTCATTGAAAAATAAAGTCGTATGTAAATAGTAATAAGCAATGAACAAGTGAGTGAAAAGCGCGCGACGGCCCTGCATACCACATGGATAAACGCGCTTATTCGTTAAGTTCAACCTGCTCGCCTGCGAAAACTACTTGTCAGGTGGAATTTTGCTAAAGGAAAAAGTTGTTCCTTTTATCATAAAGTATCACGCCACGTGCACCGAATGCGCGAATTTACGGACACCCTGTATATGTCGTTACCGGTCCTTCAACGAATTCACACGTTCGTTTCCAGTTTTGTCTCGAACTTGTTCTCGTCGGCCTTCACGTCGCCGCACAAGAGAATACGCAATCCTTTTTATTTCCGTGTATTTTTGCTAGAGAACAGGTGCAATTTGGGTAAGAAAGTGTCACAATTATGCGCCTTTGGCACAAAGTACTTATTTGTTGAAAGAAACATCTGAATTTTTAATGAGTTGTTTTGTTATATGCAGATTTATTAAATGCTACATTGTGGAATATTTGTTGAGAATTTTTACAAGATTTATCTTTAAGATTAAATCGTTCATTATAGACTAGGTGAACGGAAGAATGTGGTTTTACTGATATTTATATTTTTTTAATCTTATATTTTGATCATAATTATGATCAATTTTTAAAGAAACTTTAATAAAATTTTATAAAATATAATTTTTGAATAAATAAATACATAAACATTGGTAGAAACTTTATGATTTGTAAATTATCTTTGCTATTTAAAAATTGCATTTTGAAATAAATGATTTATAGTGCATCTTTGCATGATAAATACGCGTTATATAATCATAAAACTGTTTTATAAGTTTTCTTAATTGCGATAAATGAAAGGAATGAATTTTTATGATCTGAAAATCCTTGACGGGAGTGCGACTGGTTGATATTAAAATTATTTACTATTTTAATCTTGAATTAATATTGCAAGAAGCTGAAGATTAAAAGAGAACGCTAATCGTTTTATTTGTGATTTCTGCGAAAACATCGTAATTATGCGAAATTGATCTTGCGAACACGAAGCTCAGATATTCTCGTTTTCTTTTTTTACAATCGTATGATTCGCGCAACATTGGAGACTGCGCATGTAGCTCCATTAGATTCATTCGCGTTCAGATTCAATCACGATGCTGAAAACCGATAAAGGAACGTGTCCCAGAATATTCCGTCGCCGATAAATTACGCAACTGTGCGTGTCTGATAAGCTGCGAATTATTCCAGGAAAGCTCGAAACTTGTATTTTGCACTGACGACTGTGCTAGAAACTTTAAGATATCTTTCGCTTTTCATTAATCACCCACTTGTTCATCTCTGTAAAGAGAGCAACCCAGAATTATGAAGTTATATGGATGCGAATGTACGTGAGAAAATTAAGTTTCCTTTTTCTTTTCTTTTCTTTTTTTTCGTAAATCTGGTACATTTTCTCGGGAGTTTTAATTGGCTCTTTTAAGAAGCACATACGAAGCGTGATCCTTAAGGTATTATCTCTAAATAATACGTAAAGTCGCGTAAGAAATAACATTCAATCTTCCTGGAACTGATAGAGATAAAGAAGATATTGACTCTCGTTATTAACACAAAATTAAGGAGAATAATTAACGTAAACTATGCGTTGCTAGAATACCAAGAACACATCACAATTAATATGCAATGTAATAGAGCAATTTTCTTGCCTCTAAATATTTCAATATTTATATGATCTATAATAATATACATAATAGTACTATTCGCGCGCGCACGTGTACATTTTTACCGTTTTTATGTAACTAAAAGTTATTACAGTATTTGTGACGATAAATGTTGAAATAAATTAACTTGTCTATAATAGTACACGTCTCGCAATTGTTCTTCAGCCTGAAATTATATTCGAGGACAAGTAATTTCGTGAAAAATACTGAAGTCAGGAACTGCTCGTAAAAAGTGTGTGATAAATGTCGGCGATGTGAGAAAAACGGTAATGTGCGGTCACGTATGACGAAGGTACCTATAAGTCTCGAGATTTCTGTCATGTCGTTGTTATATTTCTAAAACTTCGTCGATTTTTGAGACCATTACGTATTGTATAATTCTTTCTGAGGCTAGGTTCGTAGTTTAAAAAATGAATGACATCAACGAATAATAATCTCGAGTTTTTTCTCGAGTTATTAGTACTAAACCGTCATAAATATTAATAATTAACTCCTTTTATATGCATCATAATTTTAAGACGAACGCTAAAATGAAGATATATTTCTTCTGTTTGATGTATGAAATGATTAATACATTTTGAAAATGCACACATTAGCATACATGATTATTATTTTTTAATATTACGCCATAATGATGAATTGATATAGACAATTATATTTCTTTTTGAGAAATATAATTCTTTTTTATAGTCTTTTCCAAATGAGTAAGATATTTACATAGGAACTATCAAAGCAGTCAAAACGATTGATAATTTATGATTTCTTATTTATGACGTTACATTTTCTGTAATTTTTTTCATTTCAATATATGTAAATGATTCCATTAATTTATTCTTCCCTTTTTTTCTAAAGATATAGTAAAATTTTATAAAGATGTAGTAAAACTAGTTATACATTAGTCATCAGGATTTCTAATGCTAAAAATGTGATAATTTTAACTAATATTTTTAGTCGATGGACACACGTCTATATTTTCTTTTTTATTACATTTATAGTTGAAATCACGAGAAGAGATGAATAGATAGGAGAAATATTCAAAGGAGCTTTTCGATCTTTCTTTTTTGGTATACATAAATTAGTGTAATAAATATAATTTAAATTTGATGTTCTCATTATTATATTTCAAAGCAGTCAAGTCAAGACTCGAATCCTGTCCATCATTGTTTTTTAGCTTGTCTTTAAAAGCTTATTGAAATTCACAGTTGTTTCCGACTTGATATACTGATGATATACTTGATGTACGTTTGATATGTTAAGAACGCTATACTGTTACTGCCGAGATGACTTACAATTAAGTGTAAATAAATTACGACTGATGCGTGAAACGTGGCCATAGCAATTATGCGAAATGAATGACAACACGAAGGCTCTTGCCCGGGAGTGTCGGGTCTTCTCGACAATGGCTCCCGTCGCTTAAAAAGCGCGACCCCGTTACTGCACCGTTTACTCCATTTTCATATAACGTTATTCATCCTTCGACCGCGTGTGCCGGTGCACGCGACATTCGCTCTCGTCATGCGACGCAAACGGCGTTTTCTCGGTGGAAAGTTTCCACGGCGTTTCGCGGTGCACGCGCCCGTTTTCTCGAAATGCTCGAGAGCAAAAGAGACACGCGTGAGCGCGATGCGCGCGACGGCGGCGGTTAACGAAGGGAAAATCAACGGGCGGTCGCGGCATTTTATCTCTAATTGAATAATATCGAGCACTAAAACGCGCCGAGTGTCACAGTCCGGTGGCAATGACGACCTGGTACTACACGGTGCACGGCCCTCTCTCGCCCGTTGCTTCCCGTTCCGCGTCGTTCCAGACCGCCTGTTTTTCCGTTCGCAATAATTCGATCATAATATTCTGCGCGACTCGATAGACCTTCACGGACCGCGAATATTTCCGCCTCCAAGTCAGTCTTCACTGATTTTTCTCTAGCTCTTCTATCCTTCGGGCACTTGGAAAATGTTTGGTAACGTTGATTTTCAATGAAAACTTCAATGGACATTATTGCTTAATTTTATTATACATTTATATGTATATAATTATATTCAAATATTATATTATCAAATATTACATTGAGACGAAAATATAGTTATTTTTGGCCTCAACCACAATTTTATAATATTTCTAACAATAAGTATGATTAATTTAACTATATGCATCATTATGTTAATTGTAATTAATATATCGTTATCGTTAGAAATATTACAAAATTGTGGTTGAGACCAAAAGTAACTATATTTTTTCTCAGTGTATACATATATATACATATATATATTTTTTTTTTCAATTCGCGCCGTATATATACATATACATATATACACATATATATATGTATATATGTATATATATATG
>JAJVSH010000130.1:448866-488975 GCA_021460005.1 Tetramorium alpestre
TATATATATACGGCGCGAACTGAAATGAAAAATCAAATTTGCTTTTGTAATTGGGCGAGATTTTCCCGTCGGTTCGCCTTTACTCTCGCGGAGGCTTTCATTTGAAAAATTGTTGTAACGGAAAAGAACTCCGCGGCACGCCAATGGACGTTTCACCTGCGGCGAAGGATCGCTTTTATCGAATCTGTGCGCTTTCTCCGGACACGCTTGGAATAAAATGTTGCTCCAAATGCGGGTGTATATAAGACTTCCTATACGCAAATTACGCAGACAGCGGGACCATTGTTGTCCGTGGTTTATTTGCATGCGATTTTCGATGGCCTTTTTTTTTATCCTCGCCGAGTCGACCGGTCACAGTTCGATTGCGGCGCGGATCTCGATCAGCGGCGGCGTTGCTTTCTCTCGATGTTGCACTCGGAAATAGAGACACGGAGTTTTTCCCCCGAGGTATTCGGTATAATCGTGACTACTTAAATGCCGGGGAAACCGATTCATGTTTTCATATTTTTACGCCTTTCGCGTGAACATGATAGCTCCTCGATGCAAATCCTTTCGCGATTTGCGGAAACGCGCGCGATGAAACAACAATCAGAAATGCGAATCGCATCATCCCCGGAATAACGGGCTCCGAGTGTTCTAGGAAATTACCTCCGATCCTAGATAGATATTCGATCCGTCATGTCACCTGGAGAAGTCGAATAAAGTATCTTGAAATCGATACACGTTAGTCATTCTCTGATTACGAAGCTCTTCCTCCGTGCACGTGGGATTTAATAAACACACACACGTGTTCGATTCCACATCATTTCTTTATCCGCATCAATCGGTCTCGTGCGAAACGTTGACATAACTCACTCGACTATTTAAACATAGTCTTTAGAGCGCTGTGTATAATAATAGCTGTTGTTTGCATATTTGGTTACTGTCGGATTGTAAATATATGTATTATGATTATATGTAGAGATATATCTCAAGAGAGTGTTTGCAGCGCAGTGACGCTTCTCAGCCGTCTTTGATTTATAGATGTGCTTTCTCCCGCGTTCGTAGTCATCACCTGCATACATTTCGCAATTGTTTGATCGCGCTCGCGTAATGATCATAGAGATATTAAGACAGCTCATAATACATCTCAAGTGCTTTATTATTGTATCTCGGATACTTAGCCTATTACTGTAATAGTTCCTGTAAACCATGTTACACTCTTAATTATTTTACAATCATAAATCAGTCGTCTTCTTATCGCATTAAAGTTTGCAAATAATTAACGTCCAATAAATATATTCAACCTTTGCGGTCACATTTAACTCATACCATTGAGTTGGACTCGATATGATGCACATTGCCGCATCCTGTTGCATAATTCTCCAAGCATTAGAATTTGTATGCGATTAAAATCAACAAATTATATTTTTTATATCCCCATAAATTTTTCCGAGTAATAAAAATTCTTTGATTTATTCTTTCGACCGCAAAGGATTGAATTTACCATAAATTTCCAATTCCAATCCTTTCAGTTCAAAGTAGAATATTTATGAAATGTATGACCATCGAATCGCTCACGTTAAAGTTAGTTTCTAGTTTTTCAGCTTTCTGAATATTATTTTGTTACTGTCTTATATTTTTCGTCTTCTGCGTCTCATTGAAAATGCGTCTCGTTACCAGACCGTTCTGTATGTAAAATCAACCGCTACAAAGTTGCACGAGCTATTTGCATGATGATCGATCTGAAATATCGCTTAAGACGCATAAAGCTTTTTTCTGCCGCCCCAGAAAGTCGCCGGCTATCATCTGATCTGACCGATCATCGATCTCGATTGACACTGGCGATCGAAGACCCGTGACGTTCGTAAACAGTCCAGAATGAATTTGTTCTCGATCAATCATGCCTCGTGGCGTCGATCGAGACGCTATTTGTAATTATAAAAAAAACTTCTCGGCGCAACTTTGTCCGCGAAAGAACACCACGATGGAATCTGCCCACGAAGGAAAAATCCTGCGAGCATTCAGTTGCTCGTGTCGGAATTTAATTTGTTACTGCCTCGCGGAATAGAGTGCAAACACGGTATTGCCTACATTTGCATCGATAAGCAGGTACACGTGCTACCTGATACCTTTTTGCAGAGACCACTTTCAGGTTTCAGCGAAGAATCGCGTTTTTTCGCGAATAGCGGGTCGCCGGAGACTCTAGCGTTGCACCTACCTGTCCCAAGTTGCTATCCCTCTCTCTCTCTCTCTTTCTCTCTTCCGTTCTTTTTCCTTTTTCTTACTTCACCTGCGCCATTCTACCTCCTTCTCCCTCTTTCTCTCGCTCGCTCTCTTTATCCCACTATTTCGCCTGCCGGCTCGGCTCGCTTTCGAGCTCTAAGTAACAGTACTTGCGTTTCCTGTATCTCTAAATTGGTAACGCGATCCAAGGCGGCGCGTAGCGGCGAATCGAACTGTATCGAAAGTCAGGATATGCCCCAGGAGTACGTGGAACGGAGCTCGTGTATGTATGTACACGCCGAACGTTCGAATGCGCAGCTGTTGGGATGTTGTAATAAGTGTACGTAGGTATGCGCGCACATGCAAGATCTGTCCTAAGGTGACATACTTCGCTGAACCGCCGCGGCATACCTCTCGTCGTACCGTGCGAGAAGCGGCATTTCTGTACGTCTTGATTATGCGTCAATGTCCATAATGAACCGTAGAAAGTACCGCGCGGAGACATCATCGGCATAGCGTGACGTTACTTTCGACGGCGCGGCTCGAATAATCTCAAGGAAATTACAGACCGTTCCGCGAAGGATCGAAACGCTGAACTCCCTCCGTTCCAGCAATAAGACTCCGCACATAATAGAGAAAATATTAGAAATAGGAATAAATATCAAACATAAAACCTTGTATCCAAGATCTCGAGTTCTAGCATCGTGGACATAAGATTTTATGTTTAATTTTATATTTATTCCTATTCCTACACTGTTAAACTCGTAGTGTCAAATTATACTCAATTTGAGTCATTTTTAACTATTCCGTAGGGCGCCACTGCTCCTACTCAATATTTCATTCATTTTTATTAAAAGTAAGGTAAAATTTTGACTAAAATGGAAATTAAATTAAATAAATTAACAACATATTGAGTAAGGCTTACTCAATATGTCGCTACTTTCTCATTATTTTAGTCAAATTAACCGATTATTGAGTAGGAGCAATGGCAACCCCTTAGGAATTTACAGTGTACAACATTTTCTCTAAAGCGCAGAACCTAAGACGCGCGCATTCCAGCAACAGCTCTAACAATTTTTGAAATTAATCGAGACCAACTCTTTACGCTTCGCAGGTGAAGGCTGCGTCGAGAAGCCCGTGTCGACCCTATGGCGAAACTATGTAACGAGCAACAGGCCCGACGTCTCCATGAGGTTGACAGTGACCAACGGTGGGCTGACCGCGACCACCAAGGACCACGGCCTCACCGAGTACTGGGCCCACCGTGTGACTTATTGCACGGCCCCGGCTTCCCACCCGCGTCTCTTTGTCTGGGTGTATCGACACGAAGGCCGCAGGTTGAGGCCCGAATTGAGGTGTCACGCAGCTCTGTGCAGCAAGGAGTCTACCGCAAGAAGACTCGCCTCGATCTTGAATGCCAGGCTGCAGCAGGCGCTCATGGAATTCCGCCGGGACAAGGTCTCCAGGCAAAACGCCAGGTGAGAGCAGCGGTATCACGCCGCTAAAAGTAAACTGAGACCTAAGCGAGCTGTGGAAAGCGGTGTTATTTTAGTGGCGCGCTTGTTGATTGCTATAAAGAGTTATTCAACAAATTCAGAGACGAATTAAGAATTCCAAATCTTGAAATTTCATCTTGTGTTAGTTCTCGGGGTAATGATAGATATAAACGGGAACAATCGAGTTTGTAGAATATTAGCGGAAATTATTAATGAGCATTATCTAAGATTAACAAACAATTAGTGGAAATTGATAAATACTGACGGCGGAATTAGTGAGGTATTGTTCAATGCTATCGAGTTTGAGAATTGCCTCAGGAGAGAATTAATAGGATACACGATTAGAGTAACCTTCATTGTTTACGCGACATGTTAGAAGAGATTTAAAATCTCTTTTCGTTTTAACGATTTTATTTGAAAATCATGTAAATATGCAAATCTTTATGATGTGTCTTGGCCTTTAGCGGCTCGTTAAAATTGAACCGATCACGATTAATCGCGCGCGGTACAATCTCTCAAACGTAGAATTCTCCAAGTTTCCGTTAGGCTCATTTCAATGTCGGGCAGCGGCGCGCACCATCGCGCATTCCTCGCATTTTTTATCGTCCCTCGTTCGTTATATCGTCGTTACGTCGGCCATGCAGGTGTTCACCTCTCTCCCCTTCCCTGCTTTAATCGGGAGAAAAGAGAAATTTCCCATCTTCGTTGTTCGAGAGGCACGCGCAGTTACGCACGCTCGCGCATCCACGGGGGAAGTCACGATTCCGGTCACGATTGTAGATCGTTATGTGCGCGATCGAGTCACGATCCAGGACGGGAAGCGATCGTCGCTCGGCGATGTGCATTCGGGTCAGTGTTTCCAAGTCGCAGGTCAAACATACTCTAGTAGTCCTGCCGGAATTGCGCTAATGCATCTAATTTACTATTTCCTTTATCGCATTGTCATTTAGGAATTTATTCTCTTGCTAAAAAGAAAGCAAGCAGAGAGTTTGTCAAGTTATTGAGTTATACAATTTTTATTATTTAATCAGTTAAAATTTAAATTTATTTATTATTTTTTATATTTAAATTTATTTTGAATTTAATAAATATTTTCAATTATTTCATAAGCGAAAAATTTATGATTCTTCAAGTATATAAAAATCAGCAAAGAATAACATAAATCGCAAAACTATTATGGAAAAGATAATTCCAAAAAATTTTTCCCTTTCTCATTAAATAAAAATTTTTATTAAGTCATTGCTAAAGAGATGGTCAACTTTTATTATGGAATTCATTAAAAATATTGCTTGTATGTATATTGGCATAACTTAAAGTTAGCATAATTTATATATGAATTATTACAGATTGTCTCTGGCGAACGCGTTATACGACAATCCGTCGTTGCCGCGTAGGAAGCTCCTTTTGAGCACCGGTGGCCAAAATTACCGGCCGCCCTTGGAGAGATCAAAGAGCGCGCCTAAGCTATCGGCGATCGAGGAAGACACGGTGGCTGAAGAGATAGAGCAGAAGAGGCTGCTGGAAGAGCTGCGTTCCTTGGAGAATGTGGCGCGTAGCTGGGAGGACCAGGACAGTTGGAGGATAGCCAGACTGTTGGACGCCCTCAATCGCGAGTCCGACGAAAACGGTAGCATCTCCAGCGGATGCGAAACCGCCAGCACGGCAACCAGCGAGGAGAGAGCCACCGGCCCGGAGGAACAACTCGCGCAGAGTCAGTATTACTCGCAAATTATCGTTTATTACTGGTACCACGTATTCCAAAACTTAAAGCAAACTTGTTTAAATCGATCCCTGTTATTATATGCCCCTCTAAAAAAACAGTCTTTACAAAGTTGGAAATATATACTCAAATACAAAAATATTAGATATCTTAAAACTTATCAGTAAACATGCTATTAAAAGGTATGATATGAACTTTTTTTTTGATGACGTAAATGCATTTTTTTTATTAATGTACGAGTCTTAAAATTTTCCTCAATTTTTTGCATTACAAGATATGTAGAGATGATTATATAAACTTAATGAGATAGATATGAGGTCTGTTTTTACATTACTTCGTGATATAATTACAATAGATAAACCGTAATTATGTCATTTATTTGGATTAGTAGTTTTTCTACGCAAGTTTTTCTACGCTATTTTAGCAAAAAAATGCATTTACAGGCAGATAACGTGTAATAACTTAATGTCGCCAATAATCTTGATAAATATATAACTTTTTCATATCATACCTTTTAATAGCATTTTGTTTACTGATAACTTTTAAGATATCTAATATTTTTTTATTTGAGATATATATTTCCAACTTTGTAAAGACTGTTTTTTTTAGAGGGGCATATAATAACAGGGATTTCGATTTGCATAATTACGTCGAAAGGGCAGTTGTTCGACAAGTCGTACCAGTTGGTGCGTGACATACAAAGTTATAATGTCATTTCGTGACAAGTTGCTTACCTTTAAAATACGTTTTCTAGATCAAAACGATCAGCGAGGGTCGATCAAAAGAGTTATCTTCTCGGAGGACGTAGTCGGCATAGGGCCAGGACCGCGAAGGAACTCGGAAGGTTCGCCGCACTTCATGACATGCGCCGGCAGTCCTCGTTTCAATTCTATGGATCCCAGAAAGAGGTTTCCCTTGAGCGAAGAAGAAGAATCGATGGAAGAGGAAGAAGAGGAAATGGAAGACACCGCTTCGAACATGTTCGACTTCGAGGACGTCGAGGATCTCGACGACGTGGTGGATTATCGGCCGAGGGGAGAGGTGATGAAGAGGATTGAAGATCCTCAGAAGAGGGAAAGGCGAGCGAACGAGAAGTATCCCGGCAGGATAAGTCATGAATTTTTGCAAAATGAGGAGACTTCATTTCTAACTTTGGATTCTCTCGACGAAGAAGAGGCCGACAGCGACGAGAGCGGTTACGTGGAGGCGCCACCAAAGTCTTTACTAGGTCAAGATGACAAAAAGGAAGAGGAAGAGAGCGAACATCCGCGATTAGAGCCATTTACGAATACAAGAGAAGACAAATCGGAAGCGACGTATAGAGCTGACGGAAGCGAGAATCAGAGGATGAAACATGAAGATTCTAAAATAGACAAACAGGAAGAGAGAAAAGCGGAGAAGAAAGATTCCTTATTGGTGGTCAACGATAATCAAAGAATCAAGGAGAGGGAAAGGGAAAGAGTGGACTTCAAATATCCTATTTCGGAAACGATCAAAAAGTTAGCTAGCGCGTCATTAAGAAATTCCAAATCTTTCGAAATGACGAGCAGCAATTGTTTGAACGTCCTAAATAATTTCAAAACCTCCAAGTCATTCGACAGCGTGAAGAACGATGAGATTACCGTGGATTCGCCAAGTCTTCACCAAAGGAAGCAATTGTTGGCACAACGCGGTGTCATGGTTTGAAATGTCCCTTTTCGAGTTGAATATTTTTCCGATTCTATATTGCGAATTGAATGGAAATCAATAAATAAATATTTATTCATCGTCGTTAAGTTATCATGAACCATCAGAAATACTTATAATTGTGTTTTATGAAAATATCGAGTCTACAAATAAGAGCGCAAAGTTAATGTGCTAATATGTGCCTGACTAATAGATTTATTAAATTGTTCAATTATTTCATTAAGTAAAAATGGGATTTTATTAGAAATATTGTCCTGGAGTCGTTTTCCTTACTGCTCGTAGTGCTCATATATTCAATAGATTAATTCGATGACAAATGGCATTTGAGTTCTGTCAAAGTCACGTTAAACAAATCTATTTGAATAATATCGAAACAAAATATTGTTCAAGATATTGTTCAAATAATTTGCACGACTTTGGAAAGTCCCACTTGAATTTTTAAGTACAAGTCAAAATATTACCACCGAGTTAAATAAACTTAGTGTCGAAATTTGACTTGAGCACAATATTCTAAGGGATGTGGTCTCTCTAGTTGGTTTCTTGCCTGAGGATCACGACTTCGTAGAAAATCATAAAAATTGATATTACATAAAATCTATTAAAAACCCATTCAGTTAAATCACATTTGATATACAAAATGAATTAAATCAGAGACATGATAGAAAAATCATTAATATTTTGTACTAATAATTCCCAGATAAACTATAATATTATTCCTTTATTTTTTAGTACAATTAGAAATTTTATTTATTTTTTACATCACTTTACCACGCAAAACTATCTAGTTCTTGGCATTATATCTACAGTGACAAGAAAAATATATCCATACTATTTATGTATAAATGTACAAGGTAGATGTGAAAATCTTAGGATTCTAGAAATCTTTGATGTCCGTATCTGTTGCATATTGCTGATGTAGTCGACAAGAACTTTCTGTTTGATAGAACAAGCTTTTTTTGAAACAGTGCATACAGTCGATAGAATTGGAATAAAGTCAACTCGTATACGTATAGAAGTTATAGTCTTGTCCAAATATAATGAGCTGGAGAATTTAGCAATATGATTTTTCGTGTTGTTGATATTAGACTTCCATAAGGAATATTCGAACATGGAAGCTTTCGAAGTTTAAAGGGACCGTTGAACTATTTAAGATGTTGACAGGGCGTCATGTCTTATTGATTATAATGTTAATATCAATAAACGAATTATTAGTAACGAGTCGACAAAGTTAAGTTTGGATTTTGTAGAATAGCTTCGTAAATCATAGACAGTATAATTAAGCGAAATTAAGTGACCACGATTGTAAATATGACTTTTTCGAAGTGGAAATCGACGATACATGAGTGCTCGTAATATTATTATTACAAGCGAGAACGCAAATGAATAGATACTGTAAAGTATGACTTTACAGTATGACTTTGATTCTCATTGCATTCTCTTGTCCGTGAACATTCCAACGCAAATCGTCCTGAGAACGATCGAAGACTAATCTAAGATACCATACGCCGTCGTTATTCACTCAGGACATTCAATCATACGTTTGTTCAATTATTAGTCCAGGTTCATTGCTTTAATGCGATGAACTTGGTTAAATTTATTTAAATGTAAACGCAATGCATCCACCATTCACGCGTGCTCCACTATAAAAACTCGCCGTAATTTCTCAGATCAGGGACAAACGTCGCCTCTCTTTTTTTTTTTTCAACCACGAGAAACAGTTTAGTGCGTAGTAGCTAATATACTTCGCGCGACAGGAATACCTGCATATCATTTTATTGGCCTGTATGTTATTACGACAGAAATTAACATTCCGTTGCATAAACCGATCTTCGGTAATAATACACGTTATTTTGTGTTACGGCGGCGCTTATTCGCGTATAATATAGCTCGCATCATCCATCGATGAGGCGTCAAGACAAGTATTACCGTATCGAGCATGCCCGTCGAGGATTTCGCCGCCGACGCGAAACTCGAGGTGCATTCTGTGCCAGATTACGGCCGGAGTATATATTGCGACGAATCGTTGTGTACGAAGGAGAGATACCAATAAAATAAAGGAAAACTCGAAAGGTCAGAGTTTTCTAAGTCCGTACCTCCCCGCTCCCTGACCCGTGAACCTCGAAGTCGTCTCTCGTATCGGGGTATAAAGTTGCATCTGGGGCAGTTCGTGACCAGGACGAGTCAGCCGATAATTACGGATAGCGTGCGCCGATGGCAGAAAACGCAAATCGCGATTTTTAAGGTTAGAAGCAGAAATCCAGGTCGGACGATCGGCGATCCTGCTCGATTTTTCGCCGTTTTTTATAATTTGGAAGTAAAGAAATACACATTCAATTTATATATATATATATTTATATAATATATAATATATTTTTAAAGATATATAAACACATTTTCTTATAAAAAAATAAATATATGTATACGAATATAAAAAAATATTTTTTATATTCTTATGCACTTTATATATATTTATTTTGTATATTTATGCCGAAGTCTGATAATAGAGAAAAATTTTTATACATTGCTATAATTCATACAAATTATAGATATAAATGTATAGAAATGTAAAATATTAGAGAATAATTTATATGAGAATATGTTTCGTAATATTTAATAATTAGCAAGATGATTGGCGTAGATACGATAATTCAACAATGGTGATTGTGACCTTATTAAATGTTCACTAAAAAGAAAGCAGTTTCAGATTCCCCATCGAGAATCCATGATCGAGATGAAATTAAGCGACATCCGTATAAGATATAGCGCAGAAAGATAATGATAATAGAACTTTCTTTTATGTGTTACTTAGCTCTTCTTCATATACATAAATTTTCTGGTGCGGTTCGATCGCAAGAGATGGCGGCAGTTATATTTATAATACACGCAGGTAGATGATTAAAAAAATGATCAGGAAAGGAAGGGGAGCTAAATCAGGTCATTAAGTTTTCAGATTCGTAAACTGCATAAATCAGTTAACGACAAGATAAAACTTATGCATACAATATTTATTAATTAATTATTCTATTCTATCATTTTTTCCTATATAATTTAATACAGGAATTCGTATAATAGACCATATAATAATAAAATTGAACAAAACAACGTGCCTAATAAAAAATAATTTCAAGAGTCATAAAAGTACAGAGAATTATATTAATCATTCTCGCTTATTATATTAATAATTTTAATCCGAAACATTTTTTCGCACGCAAACATAAATATTATAAATATTGTTTTATTCCCACATTCTTATAAAAAATAATAATGAAATAAATGGATGTTCCTATTCATTTTTAAAGAATATTTCTAGCTGCGTATCAGTCGCCGATATTATTTATCGACTTAATCCAACCCACTTACTCAAATCTTTCAAATTTCCTTTCGCTCTTCTTTAAGATTCTTTCAACTTTAGGCACGCCTTTTAATTAAACGCGGAGACAGAAGTCGCATTAAAAAGAGAGGACGAAAAAAGGATCTCCGCGCGCTTCTCATGCCGCAGCAACATTCCGCGTTTCCGGCGAAAATCTCGGCGCAAAATGTGCGAAGCGAGACCGCTTGCGTTTCTGCCGGCGGCGTCTGCCCGCGAGGCGGGCCTTGCGCGGAGTCAAGATCAAGATCAAGGTGCCATCAAGGTGGCAACCGCCGGACCCACAGCCAGGCTCCGCCGTGAGTACGATAACGCTTCGCTCGCTCGCTCGCTCGCGCGTTGGCGCTGGTACACGCTGCCACGATATCCTCTCGCTGACACCAGCGCGCGCGCACGCATCGGTGTGACCTACTAACAATAAGCGTGAAGACACGGTGCGACGTACGTATACATGCACGCGTCTCGCGGCGAGCGTGAGACGAGGATGGCAAGAGTGCGAGGCAAGGGTTCTCCCCGCGCACTCCATCAACCTGGACCTTGCGCGGGACCATCTCTCCGGACCGTCAAAATGTGCCTCCGCGACGATTATTCGCGCGTCCGATGGCGTCAACGCGACGAACGATGCGAATCGAATCGCTGATGGAGCACCTCTGATGAGAGAGGATGAGAGCGGGAGGAATTTTCGAAAAGTTTCACGATTCGAATAAATAATGTCCACTTCTACCGATATAGATTAATTTTAATCTCGGATTAACTCACTTTCTATCTTCCTCCAGTTCTAGGAATTGGAGAGAGATGAAAAGCAAGGTAAGCCGGGATTAAAGTTAATCTGCATTGTAGACATGGACATAAGTTATATTTAATTTGATAAAGTCATCGCTGCGGGATTGTTATGGAAAGATATAGCCGGAAAACACCGGATTGATTGAATCATACGATTTGAAAAGAAGCATGAAAGCTCATGTTCTCCGAGCCCTTGTTCATTTTTTTTTTGTTTTATTTTCTATTATATCGTTATATCGAAGAAATGCAGTTTCGTTTTTTTTTTCCGAAACATTTTTTACCTCTTTTTCGAAAAGGAACAGCGAGCCTGATTCGGCACTCCTCTTCCGATCCTGAAATAGAAAAGGAATCCAAGTGATTTATACAAATATGCATGCACGAAAGAAGTTTCTTCGCTTTTACGTCAAATCTTGGAAAGTGGAGAGTTTTTGCCTCATAAGCGGTACAGTGAAGCCAAAAATTAATTCTTCGTCAAATTTTGGTCGAATATACGCCGTGTTACGACAGGTCGCGTTGTTTTATCTAAAAACTTAATCGAATCTATTTATTATAGCTATATACATCGTACATGACTTTTTCCTCTTCTTTCTGAAAAACTCGTTAATGACCTCTCGTTAATGATGCACTCATTTTGAGATAAAAGGATAATGAGATATTTTTTTCACAGCAAACATAATCTTTCTTTTTGTCATTCGATATCCAAACACATTACAGTTTTTTCCAGAGAAATAATCATGTCCTAAAAATATTTGTCTTTAAGATTTGAAAAGAATGTCACACACGTATGTTGCTTCCTTCGATCCTCGCCTAAAAAATTTCATGCGCCAGCTCTCTCAAAAATCAAGCACGATCCTTTAGATACGCAAAAGAGCGAGAGAATTGGCCGTTTTGATAAATCCGCTACGAATCTCGCGGGAAACAGAAATAAAAAAAAAGAACGGACACAATCGCGCCTGAATCGAAATCCCGTACATTTTAATTGCGGCCTTTAATGGGTCACCGAGAACGCGACCGGGTCAGAGAGCTCTCGGCTTAATCTTTCGCGTCGGTTTAAAAGTGACACACACCGGCCGAGCGAGGCATATCTCCCCCCGGGTCCCTTATCTCTCGCGCGGTATACAGCCGCGATCCTACCAGGTGGTACCAATTCGGGGCCATCTCGCACGGGGGTCGGATGGGTGCCGCACTATCTGGGTAGGGGGGGGGGGGGTACACGTGAGCCCTCGCCATAGAGCGCGGAGCGCACCTCGCGCCGGGCCCCTCGCGCGCGTGTGTATGTGTGTGTACGTGCGGAATCGTGAGTAGTGTTAACGGCCTTGCTTTATGTGGGTCATGAAACAAGGTCCCACCAGCACACGGGGGGAGCCCGGGAGAACACGGCGCGCGCTTAACTTATGCTAGTAAAGACGAGCCGATACATGCATGCATGCACACGCACACACATATGCGTGCGTGTACATGTACGCGGCATAAAGCGAGTCGCCGGCAACTTGCGCTAGCACGCCGACATCGGAGCGGAGAGGCTTTCTACCGAGCTGCCGGTGCAGCCTTTCCTCGCCGCGGATCGAAGCCCGACACGGTGATCGATCGTAGGATCTGCGTAGATCCGATCGGCAGAAACCGGGGGAGAAAAGGAAATAGAGGGAGATTTACGAGCGGGGCGCTCCTCTCTCCGCTCCTCTGCGACGCACGCGGAAATTCTCTCCGCGCGGAATTCCGCCGTAACGTAACGCAAACGTTTGGCAAACAGGATCTCGGATCGTTATATAATGCGACTCTGTACATTCTGCTTATTTTTATTTCCTATTTTCGCGCGATAGTTTCCGCGCGTCGGTAGTTTCGTCTCGCCGTTCTTTCGGCGATCGCGCGCGGACGAGGAGAGAAACCGATATTTCGGGTCCCGGAATGCTAAATTCAGAATAGTAGCTTTTGGAAACTGCTTTCTTCTTGGCACTTTCGAGTTTCATATTATTACACGCTTGAAATTCTGTACTACTTGTGCCAGTTCTGTACTACTTATAATTTACAATGTATGCTGGTATGATTTACGCAACAATTACAAATGAGATAAATCAATTCAAATTTCTTTTTTAGATTTGAAATTTTATTCAGGGATCCAATTTAACACGAAGTACATGACATTAGTAACGTTAAATTAATAACTGCGTATTTATAAAAAAATATTCTAGGCGCTAGTTTATTATTAATGATGCAACAGATGCAATTTTTTATAATTAATATACACGTGCGCAACTTGTTTTTAAGGGATCAATAATTCGTTGCATGACTCGTTACTCGGACATGAATCGCGTATATTCGCGTTGCACGTGCAGCTCAAGTAGACACGTCGAAAAAAAAAAAACGCTTGATTTTCGAAACGAGCGATTCATGTCCGTATCATTGTTAATGACAAGTTTGCTCGCGCTCGTCTTCGGGGCGGGCCTCGGGATGGGACCGGCGGAGACTCGAACGCGGCTAATGGGCCGAGCTCGCGATTCGCGACTCGCTTAACGATCAAGTTCGATTTCTCTTGGCATCACGGCGACCACCGCGGTCACGCACGAGTGAAATTCCCCCTTACGGGGATCCTGTCAAAAATCATTCCCGTCCCGAGAACGAAAATCACGCGCGACGTGTGGACACGCTGAATCGATTATCATAGTTAAGCGGGAAACGAGATACGAGCGTGCCGGGCAGCTTTCTATTAATTACCGACGACGCGATACTCATCTGTCACCCCGATCCGAGATATTTCACCCGTTCCGATACTCGAGACGTAGAATCGAGGAGATATAATCGAACGGGAGCTATTAGAGACGAGGAGAGAGACGGCGTGGATGGTGAATACTCGGGCGTTTAGATTTCAACGGCGTAATTCCCCTAATCACATTTCCCGCCAACGAGCAACGATGAATCGCCGTTTCTGTCTTCGGGAAATCGCTCGCTATCCGCGAGTCGGCGCCATAAATCACTTCGAATCGTAATAACTCTCATAAATCATGAAATCGTCATACTGCGCGAAAGCAATCGTCGCGCGGGCAATCGTCCCCCGGCCCTGTCACGCGAAGGCACGCCAATCGTCCGTTTCTCGTGCGCTGAAAAAAGTAGACAAATTAATTCCTGAAATTTACGAGAGCCGACGAGGCGTTTCTTATGATTCTCGCAATTTTTCTTACAATTTTGAGTCCACTTTATCGGAAATCGAGGAAGTGTCGACGCGAGCGGGAATTTGCATTTAATTAGTTTCTAATGAGGAGTCCGCGGTGTCACGTCGATGCCGATTCTCGAATAAATTCGAGATACGTTTGATAACGAGTCGATAGCCCGAAGACGGCACACTTCGTTTATCGATGCACACGCCGGCTCGTAAGAAACGCGGCTGGAAGGGAGCGTACAATGGTAATTAGGAATTCCTATTTAAATGGAGCATCAGATAAAGGCAAGAACAGCTAGATATAGCAGCTCCACGTGCGACGAATTCTTAACTGTACTTCTCTTTCTCATTTGTACAGCTCTTCTCCTTTCTCTCTCGCTCTTTTCCTTTTGCCGTTGTCAAGCAGGCCCGCTCGCGAGTGTGCGGGAAAAAAAAAAGAAATCTCGGTATCATCAATTGAACCGTGCCATTTATTTCGGGATGAATGATTTAATGCCGGCGAGGCGTCAGCCACGGTGCTCGATATAACAAACGTGTATTAAATTACCGCGCGCGATTAATAATTCACAGTTATTATTAGTCGACAGTGCTAATAGATGATTCTTAACTGTTCCCGATGACGTACGATACGTTTTTCTGCCCTTTTACGTCCATTCTAACAGGTGCGCACGATTATCGTATAGCAGAATAAAGAAAGCGATTCTCTTTTATTTTTCTCCGACAGATAAAGCGACTCCATATCTTTCTCCTATCACAAACAGGTATTAATGAAACCAGAAAAAAATTAACACAGAAACAAGTATTAATGAAACCAGAAAAAAATCATATCTTTCTATTATCAAAAACAGGTATTAAACCAGAAAAATTTTTTTTCACGGAGCTCTAATAAGTATACTTACCAGTTTATCGCAGTTACGTCCACCCTGAGAGAAAAATATAGTTACTTTTGACCTAAACCACAATTTTATAATATGTCTAACAATAATTATGGTTAACATAATGATGCATTGTTAGAAATATTATAAAATTATAGTTGAGGCCAAAAATAACTCTATTTTTCTCTCAGTGCACATTACGCAAAAATAATTATTTTTTTTCCGCCGGCGCGGAGTTCTGCATTTGTATTCATTCTCTTGATCCATCAGCCTGCAACAAATTAATATTAATATCAACAAATTGCCGGGCGCGCGGGTCGCAGATGACCGGGTGCCGTGGCCCATTTGTCTCGCGGGCGATGTTGCGTCGGTGGAGCGTCGCGTATCTTTTGACACAATCTCGCCGGCGAGAAGTTGCGCACGTCGTGAGGACCGAAGTGCGAGCGATACGCCGGGCCGACGATGGGAACTTTACCACGGGAATGGAGAATCGTGAAACCCATTACCCGGGGCCCCGAGATACCGTGTAGGACGCCCGTGTGCGCATGCATCGCGCGCTGCTCACCTGTACCTGCCGACCGTACCCACCGGCGGCGTCCATTGAGAAGGCGCTCGAGATGTAACTGTGTGAACTGTACCACTCACATGATCCGAATCGCCTTTAATTATTCGTCCATTTGCGAAATTCTCTCTCCGTACCCCCTTTCCCCGTTCCAGCCCCCTTCCTCGTCCTCTCGCCCCCCACTTCCCTCCCGCCCCGGACGCGCCGTGTGTCGACGTCGTGTGCGTGCACATTCGATGGTAATGAGAGATGAGCGAAAGGGGAAGAGACACACGAAGGAGACCTCCGCAGTCTCCCAAATCGAAAACATGCTTTTAACAAGACGCTCGCGTGATGCGCGTTTCCTGCGCGGTTAAATCTTTTATTTATCCTCTACGCGCATTATCAAACTGTTTGATTTACCGAAATACTTGTCAGCCGTGCAGGTAGAAACTGGGTCGCTCGCGACGCGTAATGATCTCTTTTCTTTTTTTTTCTTTAATATATATAGAAAAAGAGGAAACACAAGGCGGTGCATATATATTTAATGTAAACGCGTGTCTATTGTTTGTATTGCATATACATATAATACGCGGCGTGGATGTTACAAATTTGTCCCTCGGCGTTTATTGCTAGAAACTCATCGCGGAGACGGAAAATTGACGGGATAATCGCGGATTAAAAGTGTTCCGGTTCCGCTCGGCTAGCTAAGAGATGCATGCAAATCTTTTTACATACATCTGGAATTAGTTCACGACGGCGGCGGACAAGAGACCGGCATAATTTACATCCGAGGGAATTGGCATCGCGTAACACTACATTGTGCATTTCAATCCATCGAAAAGTTGATATTTCGAGCCGCACAATTTGCGTAAACTAATTGATACATAATTGCCTAAACAAGTACAATCATACGACACATTTCTATATATATGTTATAAGGTATAATTATATATTTTTATATAATATATATATATAATTATATAATGTATATGTAATTATTGTATATGTTACCTTACTGAAAGCTCGGAGAACCAATGTAATGCCGATATTATTTCACACGTCGGTATTACCTTTCAGGCTTCGGGTTTGTAATTTTCACATATACATAGATACGACTTTATGTCGCAAGACTTTCCTTAAACTCTCGAAAGCGTGTCGAACTTGAAACGAGCGATTCGACGTCATTTCGATTTCTCAACGGGAATCCGAAAATCTTCCGTCGTTCCGTCGCGATATGACATGGTATTTTGTTTGAATTAGCGCCTTTGCGGAAGATTGGCCATTGAGCCATTTATGCGTGGATAAACGATTCCCCGCGATCGCGGCCTTCCACCGCGGATGCAGCCAAATTTGCGCACATAATCGCAAGTATGTCGATTTTCATCTTGTCCTAGTTTGAGCGTAATCGCCAAGATGCGCACGTGTAACACATAAAACGGCGTGGGATTAGTATAGAGTCGCACACAATTCTTAACTATATATCGAGAAAGCCAGAAACCATTTTTCGCGTAATTTAAAGTCTATATATTTATTTATTAACTGAAACATGTAATATATATAATATATATTATACCACATAATATTATATTATATTATATGTATATTGAAATAAAAATATGTAATACTGATAAAAAGGTCATTTTAAAAAATTTGCAAAAAATATTTCAAAACAGCTACTTCTATAGGAATTTATTATTTATATATTACTTTGACGTCGATTCTTACACGCGTCTTATATATTATAATTTATACATAAATACTCTATAGGAAGAAATATGACTCTTATGCTTGCTTTAATTTACTTACTTTATCCAATGCGTACTTAATCGCACGCCTACTCTCTCGTTATATTGAGATCGCGTGTCCTACATCAAACGGAAGCATTACTTATTTATTCGAACTGATACCATAATTGGATGCAAAACGAGGAAGGTACATTACGCCGATTTCCACTTCGTTTAGAAAAAGACTAATTATGAAATATGCGCTTCACTTAAGAAAAGTACATCCGAATTGCAAAGATGAGTCATTTTAAAGCTAATAAATCAATGTATTCAACCGGATTTTACGTACAATTGAGATTTCAAGAAAAAAGACTTGGTCGGCAATAAAAATGAAAATTTCAAAACTTTTTTCGTAAAGAATATTTATTTATTTCGAAAAAATTATGGCATTACATACATTGTAAGATACGATCTCAGAAACGTCACAGAAACATATGATCTTTCATAGTACCTACCGCTGGACATTGTTTCAACATTTCTTCCCGTTTTAATTCTTTATATTTTGAACATGTGTTCAGCATTTGATCCATTTGTTACTCTTCTGTTGACTGTTCCTCTGTTATACTCTATCTTAATATGGATTGGATTTTCCAAATGTAAAAGATAAGAACTACTTCTTCGTCCTGTGAGACAAATCAGAGAAGGAAAGAGAAACAAAGAAAGAAAGAGAGAGAGACACAGAGAGACGTATTCGCTAAGACGTCCGCGGCAGGTCTCCCACGAATTTCGTGCCACGGCAGGCATTTCGTGGTGCGCGCGGTGTATGCGCGAGTTATATACGAGCTAACGACGACGCGCGATCGGAACCGTAGGATAGACAGACCCACTCTTCAGGATCCTGAAGCGAGGCGAGTTGCAAAGTGTGCCGTGTAAGTGGAACATCGCTGCCTGGTACCGACGGCGAAGTATACCAAAGTAGTATAACATGGTCCTCCTCCTTCGTCGTTCCTCTTTGCCCTTCTCCCTCCCCCTCGTCGTCGTTCACCACCACCACCGCCTCGTCCTTCTCTTCGTTCTCGGCCCGACAACGACACTCCGGCGGCGCTCCTCCTTCGCGTACACGGTGAAAGACTTTCTTTAAGGAGGTTTCACAGTAAAAACTACACGCCGCCTGCTGCCTACCGGCGCCGTGCACACTTTGCTTCGCCGAAGAAAGAGAGAGAGAGAGAGAGAGAGAGAGAATTGTCCATTGTCTCCTTTGACGGCCGTAATTGATGCCGGGTCCTCCACGTTGCATCCGGTTGCGTTCTTCCCCCGATATTACTGGCGATATAATAAAAAAAAATAAAATCCCCTCGGCGGATGCCGATAGACTGCCGCTGATTCCTTTTCATCTGAAAAAAAGTCAGTCGGATGTCGCGGATATGCGCTCGACGCCGGCTCTCCCGCTCCCGTGAGGATCCGAGAAAAGTATTACGGGCATAACGGGCACGCGGAGAGAAGTTTCGTGTATATCGAAGAAACGGAAATCTCTTCCGCCGCTTAATCTCGCGACGTTATTAGGGAGGATGACTCTGTGATACGGAGTACTTTATTTTATTACACACGACATATACGAGGAAGAGATACCCTTGCGCACCCCGTATAATTGCCCGATTCATCTGCAATCGCAACAATGTTTATCTACAAATTCCCTGACAGTCTGAAGAACATTTATTATCGAGAGATAATTCTATATTTCGCTTCAACAATCGTGTGCCGTGGAAGCTGTCCTCTCTTCGCAGTTATAGAAATTATCTTGAGAGATTACAGAGAATTTTCGTTCAAATTCACATGATTGCATTGCTGAAAATAATTACAATATAGGATTGTTAAAAAAAAAAAGCTCACAGAAACTACCGTTTATAGAAAAATTGAGAAGTTAAAGTACAGAATGTTCCGAATATTAAAATCATGCGATAAGAAAAATATTCTAAAATCGAGATATATATTATATTAAATGTCCATTTGAAGAAACGTTCCGCTAATTGTTTTCAGCAGGGTATCAAGTTTCATACGCATCTCAGCTATCTAGGCTACTAAACTAACAGATGGTCGCTAGGATAGGCGGCGAGGCATATACCATCCCGCGAATAAATTACACAATCATTGCAACTAATAGAAGACACTAATTGAGCGTATTCAATATAGCGCACATAATGGCGTCCGACAACGAAATTCATTCTCTTTCCTCGTTCTTCCTCTCTCTCTCTCTCTCTCTCTCTCTTGTCTCTTTTCTGGCGAACGAGAGACAGCAATCCGATATCGTCGCGTTGCAGAATGAATCGATCTTTCGCATCGAAGCCTTTTACGCATCCGTGATGTCGGAAGGGACGAAGAGGGAAAGGAGGCACGATTGAAGGTTGTGGGCACGGAGCTCCGTCAGTGGACCCCAAAAATTTGGGTCACTGGTCCGACTGGGCACGTTATGGGAACTGCGGTGTACCACGGATCCGTCCTTCTCTCCCTCCTCTCCAACGTTTTGGTTTAGCCTCTTCTCGTTTGAGTCATCGTGTCGGTCTATCATCTTCGCTCCTACCTCACTTCTATTACCTTTTCTTCGCGCTTCTAGTCGGCTGTAATCGTTAAATAATGTGTGAAATGATACTTTATTATCACTAGTCCTGACTTTTTCTCTGTTTTCTTTTTAATGGGACGTCGGTGATATGATACTTCATTATCACTATAGCCCTAATTTTTTCTCCGTTTTTTTTTTAATAGAACGCCGCTCTCTTTGGGATTTAAACTTATCTCCGACAATATATCTCCTTCAATTTTGCCACCATTTATTATTATTATCTTTCATATCTTCTATTTATTCGCGTCTGCCTTGCAGTCATTTAATTGTCCGCTTTGCATCTTCTTCACGACGACCCGTGTTCTCTCAATTATCCACCTCAGTTTCACAGCACTCTCCTTATTTGTTTTGCGGCAATTTTATGACGCTATGCGCTACTGTTAACTGCTCCGAGAATCGATACTCTTATGCCTTATAAGTTTGTTGCGTGAATTAATCAACAGTACAGTTAGACGCATTGTGACCATGCCTCTGTTTACGATTCGCGTGTACAAGAGCCTCTCGCGTCTCTCATTGTCGGGCAGAAATAAAAGATCCGTGCCTCTTGTTCGCTCTCTCTCTCTCGCTCTCTTTCTTTCTTTCTCTCTTCCCCTCTCTTTCTCCTCTCATCTCGGTATCTCTTCTCCTTTCTGAATCTACGCTTCTTCTTGTTCCACATCAAAGAGACAACATCGCACGACGAACCGTATAACCTTCAGGACCGTAAACCCGTTATATCATTATATTCAACAATAATCCGCGGTCCATATACCGAGCGCAAACATCGGGACAAACCGCCACGCAAACTGTCCCAGATCCCTTTTCAACGCCGTCCTTTGTTAGAGCCCGACGGTAATTTGGAGCCGTTGTCTGTTCGTCAGAGTGACACTCCGCATCCGAAGTCCGGAAGCTGACGACCGCGATGACTATCCGAAAATAAATCTCCCTCGCTCTCCCCCGAATGTAATGCCGCTGGCGATACGGCAGTGATAACGTCGGCAGTGGCGCGCGTGCGGCTCGACCGAACGAAACACCGTGACGTGCAAATTCATCCTGTATTTAATTGCGAGATGCGTTCGGCGGAGATCGAAGCCCGCAAGTCTGTAAAACTCCGCGGTAGGAACATATTTACGATGTCGGGCGATCAAGTATCCCACGAGAAACCGCATTGCATGCGCACCCGGATCTTCATACCTCCTTTACTTTTATTCCGCCTTAAACGTAACGGTAACTTGAAAAAAAAAATATCAATTGTCCATATTCCGCGCGCAATTTTCACATAAAAATCTTCCATGCCATTACAACATTACGTCCGCGGATCTCAGAAATGCACTTTATGGATTTATCGTTATCCCCTCTGTCTCAAACTGTCTTTCCGGCCGGGATTTCTATCGTCACGAATAATCTATTGTAGTATATCCGTCTATTTAATTTGCTATACAACATTATGAATGTTTTTGACAAAGCGCCACTGCCAAATTGATTATTTCGAAAATTACCGGTCGAGAGTCGATTCCAAGAATCCCTGAAAGCGGAGGAATGATTGCGGATGAGAAGGGTGTCGGCACGAAAGAGAAATGACAAGATCGTGTTGCGGTAACAATCATTTAATTGAACATCAAGTTTTCATAAATAATGCACATGTACAATGCATACGACTTTATACAAATTATGCTCCGCGATCAGCGGCTACCGCAAACGGAAGCAGCAGTGACGCGAGAATTCGAGGATCGAGATTTAGCGAGCGGATCGCAGCAAGTGTGCGGCAAGCTGGCCGCGAGCTCGATGACTAATCATCGAGGAACCGCGAGTGTCCGTGCCCTGCGACCCGATGCGAGAGTTATCCCGTTTTTCGATCCGTCGAAAGCTCGCACTCCTCGTCAACGACATACGCACGTCCTTCGATTTAGCATTACAGGAAAAATAAAGAGACCCGTACATAGATCCTCTTATCGCAGGACCGTGGAGGGAAGTGCAGTTGTGGTACTCTGTCGTACGTAATATTTTACACACGGTGTGAGGTCATCATAAGCTAAAAGGGGAGAGATAAAAAAAAAGAGACGAGGAGAAGGAAGCTTAAATAAAAACGGCTATCTTACAAGGTACGCGAAGTAAAGTAATCGAGGGAAGATAAATAAAGTGGAAGGATAGAACGAAGATGCTGAAGGAGCGTAAAATAAAAGCAGTATAAATAAAGGAAAACTAGAAGCTATATATATTTCTTAGCGCTACGCTTTCGAGTTTAGGTACATCTTGAGCGCGAGCAGCACGCGCGCGCCCGACTGCGTCTTAACACAGGATTAATCATTTTCTTCGCTTTCTTCTGCCCTGATGATGGTGCTCATTGACGTTGAGTTATATCGAGAATTTTGTCCTGATGGAAAGTTGTATTATATCAGTACCACGAGTATCACAGAATAGAGGAAAGCGAAAAAAATTGTTAGTCGTACAGTATTTCTATTTGAATAATTCGAGGTGATCGAGAAACCGGGATCCGAGATTCTTTCTGGAACTACGTTTATTCGACAGCCCCCAAATAGCATCGAGAACATTTTTTTTCCTAAATAATAAAATTTCCACCCTCAGCTTGTCTCGCGCCAAGCCTAATGTTACGCAAATTTTATTATTGAAAAAATTTTTCAAACAAGGTACAGGCTCCGCAATGAACTGAATTGTGTCACCCATTGGATATAACGAATCCGCCCAAGATCCAGGAGACCATTGTTTTTCGTGAACGTATGAGTGTATGTGAAAATCAGTATGGTAGAGTACAGCCGATACAGGCTACGTTCCAAAATTCACTGCCAGCACTGAAAATCTGTGGTACACATGACGTATACCATAGATTTTCAGCGCTGACAATGAATTTTGGAGCACAGCACAGCAATAACACAGTAATCGAAACGTAATTAACAAAGTGAAGTTATTTTCAAATAAAAAAACTAGTCGTCGTCGACGATTACGCCCGTGTATCTCTAGTTTTCAGTAGCTCTAAAAGAAATTATCACAAAACAGAAAAATATATAAAAAAAATAGTAATTTAAAAAATTTACTCGAGTTCGTCTGTCTGTCGTCATATATAAATAAATAAATATTTAAATATATATATTTATATATGAAACTCTTATATACACATATGTACGTTTGTATGTATATACATATGATAGTAGGCCACTCGTAAAATTTTCGTACCGCGTAAACGGAGTCAGGTTTGGAGCTTACTTTTGAAGAAAAAAGAAATCTGAAGGTCAGGTAAAGTCATGCATCGATGAAAATCATCAAAGGGATTCCCAGATAAGTCATACTTGAAGCCTGTCAATACTGAAGACGAACTCCATTTATTGCACCTGTGCTTCAAGAATCAAAACTTGGATACGCATCGTTTCAGGCAGCAGGCTAGCAATTGGTCATTAATTGAGTAACGCGTTTCGATCATAGATCATTAGTAGAATCCAGCCATATTTTCAATATGGTAAAACTTGTGAATAATCTGATGCGATTTTAATACAATGCATCACTGGTGAACTCCGAACATCGCTGATCATCGAGTAAGACGTAACGATAGAGAGCAATGATTAGTCTTTATCGTTATCTCTTTATCGAGATTCAGTGGGCGCAAATGATCAAGCGGATTGTCATTAAAATCCCATTAAACTACGCTTCGAAATTATTGAAGATACCGACTTTGCAAAACTTTATCCTAATTCTCCAATGATTAAAATCGTTCACTGAGTCACTACGATCGACACATTTTATCATAAGTACACAACGTACTTTAGAGCGTGTCATATGTCCAAGTGTTCTTACTATGTATATTTATCTATATCTTATTTAATTAACTATTATAGACTGTCTTTTTAACTTATTCAAAATATCTGTTCGAGCGGAAAGAACGGTCTAATCCCTGCCAATTCGTTTGTGAATCTGCTGATGTTTAATAAGATGCGCCTTCTGCCTGAAAGCTTTGTTACATACATCGCATCTGAAGGGTTTTTCACCCGTATGCGTGCGTAAGTGTACCTTGATATTGCTTTTGTTTAGGAAACCTCTTTGACAGATATGACACCGGTGTACTGGCTTATCCTTGCCACTCATTAAACCAGAATCCGTTCCGTAAGGTAACGGCGTGGCACCGGCGGTCGGGCCCTTCTTGGAGGGTTGGCCCCCGGAGCCCGGCGAGGACCGTGACCTCTTTCGGGGGTGGGAGGGCGGGACGAAGGACGAGTGCAGGATATCGTCGGGACTGCAGGATGTGGAGACTCGATTGGGCGGGCTGAGCGGTGGGAACGGACTCGTCGACGACGGGGTCTCGCCACACGACGTGTTTTGTAAATTCGTCGCGTTACCGGCCTGCAGTCGCGCCTGCAGCAGAGGTGCATATTCAAGTTTCTGCGAAAGCAAATTCTGTAATGCGGAACCTGCGTGCTGCGGGAGCGGCGTAGACGGAGTCGTGGTCACGTAGATCTGCTGTGACGCGAACGTACTGGGCGAGGTGGTCTCTTGGGTTTTGGGCGAACAATCCGTTATCCAATCTGCGATATCGATCCAATCCCTCGAGGCGTCTGTGTCTTGCTCGGAACTCGGACCGTTTCCGTTGCCCGGCACGGTCGTGTCCGCGATCGCGGACCCGATGATCTGCGCAATGTCCTCCATGTCCTCGTAGATGATCTGCTGCGTCGACTGCGGCAGCTGCTGCTGTTGCTGATTGTGGGGATGGTGATGCTGCGACGGTTGATGGTTTTGCTGTTGCTGCTGACCCTGCGGTTGCTTCTGGCTCGCCTGCGGACATGGTGTGCTCGAAGATACTACAGGCGACTCGAAGAATTCTTGGTTGGAGGAGGGGGTAGGAGAAGCAGACCCCACTTCAATCGACGACCTTTGGCCGGACGATGCTATCGTGTGATAATGGTGCCCGGGGATGCCGTTGATTTGAAGGTGACCCGTGTAGTTGGTGAAGGGTGGAAGAGGAATCATCTTTACCTCTGGCAGCTGTTCGGTGACCGTCGTACCTAAGAGAGAGTCCCAGTTATCCTGAAATCCGACAGTCGTCTGCTTCGCGTCCGTGACTCCTCCTTCCAGGAACTCCGAGCCGTTCCAGGGCAACAGCAAACTATCAATCTCGCCGGGTGAGCTGCCCACCGCGATCCCAGTGCTTTGACTGCTGTGCGGCGGCTCGACGCCGGATGAGGTCAAGTGCGGCGGCGCCGCCGGCGGACCGGACTGCGTCTCGTATTTCATCTCCGCGACGATGTTCGATGTTGGCGAAATGGTGCCTAGGTAGTGCGGCAGGGCCGCGTGCTTCACCAGCGATGCGTCGCCGGTGCTTCTTCCCGCGCAGAAGGATTGCTGCTTAAAATTGCCGCGATTACGGGTGACAATGGTACCGGCTACGTTCGCGTCTATCGCGGGTTCCTCTTTCAGCTCTAGACCTCTCTCCAAGACGATGTCCGTCTCGTTAAGCCGGTAACTTGGTACCACGGGCTCTGTCTGCGATTGCTGCAGCTTCTGCTGCTCTTCCCTCGCCGTCCTCACGGGGTACTCCTTCAGGAAGTTGTTCCTGTCCACGCAGGCGCTGTCACCGACGTTGGCGTTTGGTAGGATTTTGAGCGTGTTTGACGTGGTGTTGTATGATGCGGACGAATTGGTAAATCGGGACAACGAGGACGACCCGCCGCACGACCGCTGACGCTCTTCCGAGCACACACTGTGAAACTCCGTCTTGTTCCTGAAGCCTAGGGACGGCGGATGCTCGTCGTACAACGTGTTGGCGGCCGATTCCAACAGCGCAGCGATGCTACGCGTGTTCGTCCACGAGGGCGGCGTCGTGACTGTTGCTGTGAACTGCCCGGCGCCGACGTGGGAGTTCTTCGGGCGCGGATAGCAACCCTGCTGTGTCTGCACGCTGTCTGTCCGCGTGCCCGTCAACGGCAGCGCCGGCACAATGGAATTCGGCGGACTGTTCGCGAGGGATTCCGGCGATGATGGAAGCTTGTGGTAGCCGGATGATTTTAGAACGTTGGTGCCGCACACGTTCGCATTGTTCAACGACGACGGATACACGGGATTGTACGAGGGATTTTGATAACCTTGGGAGTTACCGTCGTAGTTGGATGGTTGTTGGCACGCGACTTGATGCGGAGGATACTGACAGTCGCCGTTGTCGTACTGCTGTAACGCCGGTTGGTCTTCAGGAAACCTCTGACCCCGGGACCACACTCGATGGGAATTGTTTGGACTGCTGAGACTGTTGCTACCACCAGCGAAGCTGTGGCACCCTAGAACATAGGAAGGATATCGATTGACAATGGCAGACTATAAAGGTAAATCGAATAGAAATAGATATGCTGTAAAAAAAAGTATTCATTAAAACCAACGTCCGCACTAACCACCAGCATCACGAAATATATCTTTATTCTTATATTTCGTTAGAGTCGATATTATATTATTTTATTGCGCTTTACATGTTTATACTAAGAAAGATATAATAATATAGATAATATAGATACTTATAGATATTTTTATCTTAGGTAGTATGTTTTAGATCCACATTGGAAGATTAAGTTGAAAGAGTAAATTCATCAAAACAAGAAACTTTTCTATTTGGAAATTTAGTCAAATTTAAAAAATAGCTCTTCCCCAAATAGAATTTAAAAAAAATAGGTATTGCTACTTTTACCAAATTCAAATATTAAAAGTATATAAAAATTATTATTCAAACTACAAGAATTACGTATAGAAAAAAAAAACAAATAAAAATCCATAAGAATAATTTTTATGTCTTTAATGCCTGAATTTTTGGTAAAAATAGCAATATCAATTTTCCATTTTCATTAAATTTTGATTTGAGGAAATTTTTGAGACCTGTACCACATAGAAAAGTTTCTTGTTTTAGCATGTTCTTCCGATATCTGAATTCACCCCTTCAACTTGACTGTGTAGATCTGGATATTATCTTATATATTAGATATTACTATTACTATTCTATTATTATTTAAAAGAACTATAATAATTTAATTAAATAAAAATTAAACTATTATTAATAAAAACGGCAAGAAAATAAAAAATATTTTGCAAACAATATGATATATATAACTCTGTTGAGAAGTGTTGAAATTAAAAAGAGGGAAAAAGAGGGTTAATTAAAAAGAGAGAAAAAGAATCTTGGGGAATTCCGATGTCTCTTTGAGATGGAGGAGAAAGAGAGAGAGAGAAGAGAAAAATGAGGAGCAAATCCGTGAGGCAAGCGAGGCATGCCGTACGGCTTGATGGCATGCTTGTAGTGGACGCTGGTACGGTGAATAGGTAGGTAGGTCTGGCCGATACGATTCGACGATCGCACTCGTACTCGCTTACGTCCACGCATACATGCGCACGCACGCGGATGCATCGTATACGTTTCAACACGTTCACGTATATACGTGCCTATATATTCCGCGCGTAAACAAGTGTCGGTGCGCATATACACGTGGCGCGAGTGTACGTGCCGGGTAGGCGCAAGATCCCTCTCCTCAAGAAGAAAGACTTGCTCCGGCTAACTGGGTTAGTGGCACATTATCCAGCCACGGCCGAGTACATTCAGTCGAATTGCTGCGTTTAAAAATATATTTTTGTAGCGTTATAACAGAGAGAGAATAAGCACTATTGACGACGTAAAGAGCGAGATAAATCTGGATAAGAACGAGATATTTCATATTCCCGGCGAGTTATTAAGATTAATTGACGTTAATCTTTCTGATTTTGACAGATGTTCGAAATTATGGACAATCTTGTTTATAATCATGAAATGAAAACAATATTATTAGAAACAATGTTAGTAGGTTCAAAATAGATATTAAAAAATAACAAAGAATACGTAAACTAATATTTTATTTAATTATTAAATATGGGTAATTAAATTGATCATCGAATTTTTTAATTCAAGAAACTCTTCTTTTCAAGTTGCGCTATTTCATCTACAATTAATATGCGTGTGCCAGTTCACATATTTAATATGTAATGTTATATACTCTGATTCCTCTCTTTTGATTTGATTCCTCTATAATATAAAAAGATATTATTTAAAATACTAATTATTAAGATTACACACATGTGTATTTGACTGGTTAATAGTTTTAAATATTTAGCATTAAAAAAATTTGCAATTTCGAAATTGATAATGCTAAGTAAAAATATATTATTGGATAGTGTGTCAGTATGTCACGACTGTTAAGTATTACAAATTCATACAATTAAAGTTTTTTTAATATTTCTATCAGACCAGAATATGTAATTAAAACAACTATATTATAGCATTTTTGTTACGGTTATATATGTATAAAAATATCCGATCAAAGACTTGAGAACTAATATAGTGTAATTTCTTTCGCATATAAACATGTGTGTAATCCCATGCTTAATAATATATTTATATTATATTAATAAAACATATAATTAAACATATAATACGTATGTCGTTGTAGTCTCTCTCTTCGGTTTGTAGATGGATGTTGGGCATGTTGTCATACTCACTTATCAGGTGTTCTGTTGTTTCGGAAAATTTCATAATCCAGTTGCACTCTGTTCTAAGTTCATTCGTAAATTGTTCCAATACTCTTGTTCTGATAGTACCTAAACATTCACGCATGTTTAATGTTGTTTCTTTGACTGCAACTTGTAATGTTCACTGATCTTCTAAGGCGATGCCAGTACTGGATATTGACTTAAAATATGCAATATATATTTTAAGTCCTGTTAAATTTCTTTATTGTATTTTTTATTATCTGTAAAAAGAAAAGTGTATTAGTAAGAATTTGCTTATTACAAGAGAGAATATATTTTAATAATTATATAAATATACAATATTATTATTTATCCATGCACTACTAACATACAATGAGAATATGGCAAAAATCTGAAGAATATTTAGATAAGCTGATAAGTGCAAGTATCGGTGCGATACAGTTGTAAATCCTTAGTATAATAATAGTGTTATCTTTCACAAATTCAGTGTTCGTAGCTGTTAAAATTTTTAATTTCGATCTCTAAAGTTCTCTTTAGCCAAAAGTTAATTACATTGGTTGTATGAAAATACAATTTCTAATTATCTATTAATCGAAGAGGATTTACATGAATGAATTAGTTCTGATGCAATTATGAATAGCTAGTCTATTTAAGAAAGAAATATTCAAATACATCGTTAATATCGTATCTTTCGGAACAATTACATATTATTAGCATATACCATAATTCCATTTATTAGATTTGTTCACAAATAAGTTAGTTACCTTAATACCTTTAGCTGATTTAATTTTATTCGTTAGAAATGGTTCTTTCTAAAATTCAATTGCGCAATGTTGCTGCAATTTTGTTAAAATTTTTGTTAAAATTTTTGTGACTAAGTACATCTTTCTACAATAATGATTCAATTCCTTCCATTGCAATATTCAAGATTGCAACGTAGAGCTTAAGTTGAATTATATTTTATTCGATTTGACATATCTACATTGTTACAAAATTTATTTGCATAATTATGTGTTCATCACGTCGAATGAGCAAGCATTCTAAAACATTGAGATAAACATTAAAATGGCGAAAGTAAGAGTAATAAGCAATAGAAAAGCAGAAATGAAATAAAATAAAGTGTAAGCCATACCGATTTGTGTGGAATTGGTGTTTGCGACTTATCTAGTAATTATATAGTAAATACATTTCTTGTTTAGACCATTTTTGTCGAGACATTAAGTATACAGAAATAAGCAGAAATAAGGATAATATGTATGTTTTTTTTAGTTTTGAATTTATTGTGCACACATGTGTGTATACAATAATTAATGTTTTATTTAGATATATCCGTTTAACAAATAAGATATTGTTATATTATTATCGTAGCAAGATATTAGTACATTAGACAAATTGACAATAATTTACAAGAAAATTAATTTCCAGACAGCTTAAAATTTCCAAGACATGTCCTATAGACATTTTTAGAACATAGGGACGTTCTCAGAATGTTCTTCGGAAGATTTATGTTAATTATTTGGGTTAATTATCAAGAAGCAGAAAAAGCATATTTAAGCTCTTATATTATATAACTAATAGTCTTATTAGTTAACTTAATAAATTAATAACAATTTGATAGTAGAAAATACTAATTACTAATTATTGAACGAAATTAATTGTGTGCATATGATAATAGGGTGTTTATATGTTAATAACTATTAGATTAGATGCTTATTATAATTTTAATCTGTTAGCTATATATATTTTATTTCTGCAACTAGTGAATCGACTTACCTGTATCAAATTATGAGATTCAATTGGAACACGTTTCTGACGGTTGCACTACTTTTTACACATTAATTTCATGGAGCACTTGTTGAAATTTATTATTTCTCAAATCTTGATATCACTATCTTATATATCTCTAATTAATAAATAATAAATATCTCAAATCGCTAGTTAATAAAAAAATTAAAAAGTAAATAGATAGTAAAAGTTAATAATAAGTTGATATAAATTAATAAATTAATAAAATAATAAATTAATATATAATCTCCAATTAAATCTTATTAACAAAATGAACAAAGATAATGTAAATATTACGAACTTTAATAAAAATCAATGTGTGAAAATTCTTGTTAAATTTTATATTATTAAATTTCTTGTAAGTCTATAACGCAAAATTCAAATTTTATCAATATATGATTCGTAGCAGTTGCAATTAAGACGTATAATAGGATTGATAAAATGTACTGAAAGTAATCAAGTACAATCGAAAACGCGCAATCCGCAGCAAATCCGAAGGAGAAATAATCGGAAAGAAAACAATATCGTCGAAGATACAAAATTAAAATGCTACACGCTATTATGACGTGCGAATCGAATTTTCAGAAGTCAATTTCCTGACTTGCTGTAGGCTAAATAAAAAGAAGAAAAGAAGAAGAAAGAGCAAATTTTACCGTGCCGAATTCTGAATACAGTCACTGCGCTGTATGACAATTACGCACTTCCGAATCCATAGAAGTGGTAGATACACCTGCCGCTATCTTCGCCGAAAGGAACGATTCTTATTCACGCAAGAGTAAGCGCCCTTCATTGTTCGTATCCTGTTTGCTTGCATCCTCATACTAAGTATCATCATCCTTTTTTCTTTTCGCTTCGATTGACATATCCGCGTAAGTCGCACGGTACACACGTCATGAGAAACGTGCAAATCAGCTCCGCCTGTCGCTTCCTCAAGCGTTCATCGTCATCGTCGTCGTCATCGTCGTCGTCATCGTTATCCCCCTCTCGCGAAACCCTCCCCTCCCCCCGGCTGTTCTACCTCTTCCCATTCTGCCAGTCCGACTTCGAGTCCTCCGTCCTTGTCGTTGGTTAGTCTCCGTCCTTGTCAACGGTAAACATTTCAGAATAGGCGCTCCCTCCCTTAACAACATTGCTCCCTCCTCTGTCTCCCTTCGGAGCTGAAGAAGCAAGAGGACAGGGGGTCCTCTCTCGCCGTGTACCGTTATCCAACGGCGTGGACGCGCTCGACGCGATCGCGCGGTGGGCTCGCGCGCGAGGCTCGATCGGACCCGCTTTTTCGGTCCTACGACGATGCCTCCGTGGGCTACTTGTCAATGAGATCACCAGGTATTCGAGCGATACGACAAATTCGGCCGTACCGATTTGTGCGGAGCCGACGTGTTTGCGACGTGTTCGTGCTCGTGGCAAATATGTTTTTCCTATTTAAATTTCAAACGTCGTTAAATCACATGCGTGCCATCATTCCGAATGTCAAACACTTAAAGAGTTGGCGGATCGTAATTCCATCTTATCTCTTACCAAGGTTTCCATATTTCGTTGTATAAGTCTTCGTCTAAATTCTTTTTTTTTATAATAAAATTGTCATAAAAATTATGACAATAATAATTATTAATTATCACTAATAATCATAATTTATATATTATAAGTCTTAGAAGAGCATTGAGACGGTATTATCTCGTCTATAATTTAGCGAGATGAATAAATTAAATGAATTAGATTATAATAAATAATAACTTAATTATTAGCTGAACATTTTGTATATAGCGGAAAATGTTAGGAGCATAGTCATCTATTTATTAAAAATTTATCTTTGTATAATCTCCATAAATTCAGAATAAATTCTTAAACTCCTCTCTCGCACACGGGGAGTTCCTGATCTCTTTCAGGAAGGAATTTCTTCCTCCGCGGGAGGCAGTCCCGGAACGAAATGTTCATCCATCGGCGCGTACGCCGTCACGTGCTCCGTATTGGTGCGCGTACGCAGGGGGGGGCACCCGTATCCCATCCGTTCATTCGTCCTCACATCGGGGTCCGCGAGACTATCGAGGGCTCGCGGGGAGAAGGCCGGGGGGTCGCCCAGCCGCTGCCGCCGTTCGCGAATATCCGTGCCGTGACTACAAGCCGAAACCATACCGCGCTCGCGCCTCGAGCCGCGCTCAGTGGGGCGGCCGAAGTAGGCCGGAGCACCGTTACAGCCGGCTGCACGGCCGAAGCCTACGCAAATCGACTAGATTTTGCCCGAATGGCTTTCCTTTTCGTTGTGAAAAATGGCGCGTGCGAGCCGCCGGTTTCCGCGACGGCCCACTTCTGCGCGAGCGACCATGCGTGCGATTTTCCTCGCGGTTCCCGCGCGCGCCCTGGGACCCGCGGCACGATCGGCCGCGTAGCGTCATCGTTCTCCATCGTTCTCCATTCTTCTTAATGTTTCCGCGAGCTTACATTTTTTTTCCATATAAGTTTGTACATACATTTGTATGTATATATTCTTGATAAGGTTTAGCCTCGAATTACCACACTCTAAATTGCGATTTATCTCTCGATCGGCAATTTAGGTCACGGGGGTTCCGTCCGCTGCGGCTGCCCGCACGCGGAAAAGTTTCATCTCCCGTGCGATCCCGCGGCCGAGCCGGAAGAAGTGCCGCGCGCGTCGGCACACTTGTTGCGCGAGATGACTATGCTCGGCTAAACTATATCGGCACGTATACTGGGGAACGGAAGTAGGTCGAGGCACCGTTACTGGGTAGCCGAGAAGCTCGGGGAGGCCTACGCAAGACCAGTCGGATTTTGCTAAGCGTTCGCCAGCCGGCCAGCCGGCCAGCCGGCTGCGGCTTTCCTTTTCGTTACGAAAAATGGCGCGTGCGAAACGCGGTTCCCCGTGAATGACCCACATCGGGCCCGCAAACGAGTCACGCTCGCGCGCGAGAGCGTCTTCGTCCTCGCTCGCTCGCCGTCGGTGGGCGACCGGTTGGGAACCGCTCGATACCCGTGACCCACACCGTAGCACGCAGAACCAGACGCGACCAAACGTGAAATTCATTTCCATACTTCCGTGTCCGGCTGTACGCCGAATGGATCTTTTCGCCTCGTTACGCAGCCGCGATGGACAACACGTTCATTCGCGTCCTCGAGTCATTTAATTCTTCAAAACACGTCGCTTTTTTTGTAAATATTTTTTGTAAATTTTTAATTGCAGACGTTGACCCTTTTAATTCGCTGAGGACTGAGTCAGTCCTTTTTAATAGCGATAATTATTTTTGCTATTTGCATATCGTATACTCTCTCTTTCGTTTGTTTCATGTCGGAGTAATAGTGAAATTTTTTATTGATATTTATTGTAATTATTATCGAGTATTTAAATTAGGTAAATTAACTAAAGAGATTGTTATTTAGCATATTATAAAATATCAGCGCTGTAAAAGAGTCCGTGAAAACAATGCCAAATTTGCATTATTGCAATTATATTCCATGTTATATCAATTAAATAATTCAAAATTTGCAACGACTAAAGAAAATTCGCAAAACGAATGAAAATATAACATGCTGTTCTTTATTCCTAAATCAGAAAATATTTGAATTTATGAAATATTAAGTAGAAAACAGACATTTGAGTCAGATAGATCGGATATACTTATATCAAATGAAATATCTATGCAATACCGTAGATATTTAGAAATTTTCAACTTATTCTAGCTATGCGAATACTCTTTGGTATTCGGAAACTTTTGATATTTCGGGAATGCAGGAGACATTCAATGCACTGGTCGCGACAACTTTCGCGATAATTCCTTACAAAAACAGATAAGTCAAATGAGGGTTACTATCTTTCAACTATCTTGTAACGGTATTAGAGCGCGGTTATATTTCGCTGTTTCATTAGTGACCCCATAAATGCCGATTGCCATTATGTGGGCATATTGGAAATGTCACAAAGGTGTTGCTACATTTCTCATTGATTCGACTATCAATTACTTTACTTTCATAATTTGTCTTTCTATAAAATATATTAATAGGATATTGTATTGTCCTAAGTTTAATATTAATTTCAAATTCATTATATAAACTCATGCTAGATAAAAGAAGGATTTTTGAAATTGCACGCAATTAATTAATTTCCGTTTATTAATATGCGCGATTTTAAATGCATCAAATAACTTAAACGTGATGTTCCCACAAATATAGCTGTTAAATACTTTATAAATGAGACATAATATCTTTAATATTATGGACTATTAGAGTTTCATGAAATAGAAGAAGAGAATAATAAATTTTCAAAAAAGAGATGAGAGAGATGAAAAGAATTTCAACTAGTTATATTATTCTTATTACAAATTGATCATTTCTATTAGATGTTCAAGTTTGAAGATAATTCTTTAAATAAAACAGAAATCTAATAAAGAGATAGATAAACATGAAGATAGATATTTAATAAAATGTTAAAAAATTTAAAAAATAATTGTGAATTAAAATCATAAAAGTTTTCAATCTTACATTTTTTTCGATAAATAAGATAAAATTATATAGGTCAATATCACCTCTTTAATCTTGTTAATTTAATTATATGTTACATGTTTAACAAAATTAAATCGATTTTGTAAACAAAATGTAAAATAAAACTTTTTTAAAGCTTATTGTGCAATACAGAAATGAGAAAAAACTTTGAAAGCATTTCAAAACGTTTTATTTAAAATTTATGCTTTTACTAATGAATTAATGCTGTTGACAAAAAAAAAATCAAAGTTGGTTTAAGGATTTAAAAATGAAGAAATGTCTAGAAAATCGATAGTATTCCGAAACAGATAATATGATCAGAAGATTCGAAAAGGATTCTCGTTAAAATAATCGCATCGTACGTCGTTGAAGCGACGTGTGCTGAAACCAGAATGCGCTGTGGCTAGACACGTAGCTGCGTGTGCGAGGTATAAGCTGGTACCGCTTGGCTACGGGAGAAAGTGCGACGACCCTTAAGGTAAAGGTTAAAGATGACGGAGACAGAGAACAGGACAGTGTCGAGGAAGTGCGCGCGGACTGGCGAACATTCGCATACCGCGGTCGAATCCGAAACAACACTGGTTTGTCGGCATTTCATGGCACTTTCGCCGCAAGGACAAGTCGCGTACGCACGAGGTCCGAGCGAAAGAGATTTCGAAGGCCGCGTCGGGCAAGTCTAAAAGAATAATTTAACGGGGAGAGTAAGGCGCCTAATTGACGCTTGAAAATTGAGAATTTTATTAATAATTAATTTCAAAAAATTTCTAACATGTTTTTTTATTGTCTGTAATCCACGACGAGTTTCTAGTGATCGAAATGTCTAAAAATAGATCTAAAAGATGAGTAAAAAGATGAGTAGAATTTCTAGGAAGGGGATTTTCGGAAGATTTATTTTAAGACTTTAGATAGGTATACGCGATAGGGTTTACGCCCGCGTTTCTTATATGGGCGATCGCCCGCGGACCGATACGGATGACCACGCGGATTCGTGCGATCGTTCCCATAGACGCGCGTGAACGACCGTGGGCGATCGCCGCCGGGGTCCCGTATCCACGGACGGCCGTGAGCGGCCGTGGATGCGGCTCGTGGTGCTATAGCTATAGACTCTACGGAACCGACGAGTCGGAAGACCTCTCCCCTACCTCCGCGACGGAGTACCGGTTAATGTGGTACACTGACCTACTCTCTAGCCACCGCGGCACCAGCGAGACCACCCCACCATACTGTTGTTCTGCCGTCCTTCTCTCGCAGCCGGCTACTTTTTCTCTCTCTCGTCTTTCCTCTCTCTTTCCTTGTCTCTCTCCCGCATTCCCTTTCCGCTTCTATTTCTCAACGTTTCTTTCTCATGTCTCATCGCCCTCTCTTTCTCTCTCTCTCTGCCTCTTTTGCTCTTGCTTTTGTAAAATTGTTGGGCGAAATAATGCCAATGAAATATAACTGGCGCACTATCGGTCCAGAAATAACAATGTCTTCATTAATTTTTAATGTATTTAACATTTCAAGCGGGGGCGGGGAAGGGGCGCTTTTGATGATGACCGTCTTTAATATTTTACTTTGCAAAATGTTCGACATATATTTATGTCGAATATAAATTAAATTAAATAGAAAGATTTCCAATTAAGCATTTTATTATATTTCTTCGGACCGCAAATGCGGTGAAAATTATATGTAAATTAATATGTGTACGTTTTATTTAACGTACATGTGCAAATTTAATTATGTTAACGTGTATCTCAAACTATTTAAGTAAAGATTTGCGAACAGCATCTTTACATTAATGCTTTCAATCATTTAAATAATACATTAGTATTAATTGATTAATTTTATTGGAAGCATTATAATGCAATGTTGCCCACAATGACTTGCAATTGTATCCTTCAAATTCTGACCCTAATATTATAAAACGCCTGCGGCGACAATTTGCTTTACAATTTACGACGTAAATGCAGTAAAATTAAGAAGTATATTCGCCATATGTTAAGACATTCTCTGCATTAGCACTCTATTGGTGCCAATGTGCAGGATGTCCCAATATTTCGTTTACATTGTATTTTCGTGCCTCAAATCGCTGAAAACGCAGGTGTTACAAAATTACAGTTTGGATTCTGATATAGAAGATTGTAAATTATCGCGAAAAAATTTAATAAATTAACAGTAAAATATATAATATTAAAGTAAATGAATCATTTAAATGCAATTAATAAGCTTCCAATATAAATATAGACTTTTGTCATAAATATATTTATGACAATATAAATATATTATATATTAATGATATAGAAAATGTTCTTATATATAGTAAACATTATTTTGAAACACTTTACAAATTCAATTGCAAGAAATAAAAATTTCCCTATTATCCTTTCATTGAGAAATGCAACTACGGGAAAATCAGATACATCCAGATGAACAGCGTTGTCCTAATAAATGTTCGATTTCTGTGTAAAAAAATGACCTAACGCAATAATGTCGCAGCTTCAGATTCATTCATTTACGGATCGCTGAAGAAATAAAGACTAATATAAAAATATTTATAAATCTTGCGTAGATTTTTATTTTATCTATATTATTATATGGACATTTTTGAATGAAGTTTTCATTATTATTATTCAATGATTATAGTCTATAGATTAATTTATAGAGCAATTTTGATACTGTCATACAGAAGATTTAATCAATCGTCCATCAATATTCTATGCAATTACACGACCGTCTCGCGATTTGCGATAAACATCATCGATTTCCTATAATATTAATCGAGGGACCGTCGCAGAAGCAACCCCATCGAAATCGAGCTGCGCGCGAAGAGGAGTCGTTGCATAAAAAGCACGCGCCACTAGAAATCGACGACCTGACACTGAGACTGTCCCGAGCCAATCGCGGATTGGCAGCGAGGAGCAACGAACCGCCTTGCGAGATGTCTACAACCTCGAGCAACAAGTCCGGACCCCCACTAGCGAGCGGGCAAGGAAGTCGTTCCGGAGAAATTTCACCGCAAACTTAGCAGCCTCCGTCTTCGTCGTTATCGTAGTATATGTGATTTACGTCGTCGTCGTCGTCGTCGTCGATGCCCAAATATTTAATAGCCAAGTCAATTCTTGCAAAATACCGAGGAACTCGATGAAGGTACAACCGTGAAGATATATAGCGAGCTTCTATTCGTTTTCGGTAACTTGGATTATCTTTAAATAAAAAGATAAGACCGACGCATCAAATGAAAAGACAGTAATGATGATGTGAATTTTATTTATAGCCTAATTTATTCAAATTCGCGAAATTATGGGATTCTATGTTACGACGGCATAAAAAAAATCATAAAATCCTTTAAATTTAGAAGCACATTGTAGTTTATACGAAAATTAATTTCGTCACTTTGATCGAGAAACGCACGTAGATGTAAGATTTTTCACTATTTTTATTTTATATTTATTTTTATTATATCTTTCTTTTCAAATTCTTTCTCTTTTTTTCAAATTTTTTTTTAAGATTTTCTTTTATTTATGCCTTATCTTTATATTTTACCTTCTCTCGTACCTTCAAAGTACCGTGGTTTAAGCTCAAATATTTTTGTCATTAAAGACTATTCTTTAAAGATTTATTGTAACCTAAACCTGGTTACCTGGACCTATTCCCCTAATTTCTTTGAATATCTGGCCAATAACTTGTATACACCTATTAAATGTTCTAAAACCAAAGAAAATGCGTGAAAAGGATACACTCCCTTTTTTTCTTCTTTTCTATAGCATTTGGAAGTAAATTTTTCTTTCAAAATTACCGTTTGACGTTATTGAGGAAACTTTCGGACCATTTTGGGGTTCCGTTAAAACGAGTTGTACATGTAATACGGAGTGAATTTTACGGGAAAAGTTATAGTAACCTGATTTTGACCAGGAAGTATCTTAAAAATGCTTAACCTATTGACCCCTTTTGATCTTATATGATGTATATCTTATATGATGTGATATTTTTATATGTACGTACAAGTTTTTTATCAAAATTTCGACAATTTTTTTTAATTATAAAAATGAACGTATAATATAATATGAAATTTTATATAACACAAAAAAATTAACATTTTATTAAAATCTATTAAAATCAAACTTTCTTGACAAATAAAAATTGCTATAAATATATATANATGTATACGTATGTGTGCATATGTATATACGAGCGTTGCTATTAATCTTACACCTGCAGTTTAATAAGAAATCTTTAAAAAAGAAAATTTTTTTTTAGGAATTAATTAAAATGTATTGTCTCCCATGTACAAATCTCATCTGACTTAGATCCGTTCAAAAACTTTAATCCTCGAAGGATTCTAAAGGGATTTTTTCCGTTTCAAAATTTTCAAATATGTTCGAATATAAACTTGACCTTGTCTCAACGCGTGGTTTACAATATCACGATGTGGGCTTCGATCGGTTTGACTGCTGTCGCAAAATTATTGACTCGGGCACACAAATAGACGACTACTTATCGTGAGTGGCGAACGAAGTTCTATCGTTAGAAAGCGTGGTAATTCGAGTGACGTATGTGGCACAAGAAGTACTAGACGACAAACGATTCGTAAAATAATGGAACTCCACTACCGCGCGTGGTTTAGCGATATTCCAAAAATTCAAATTCTCTACTCCTAACGAATTAGCTAATAATACGAGTAATTAATCAACGATACGAATTCGTATTGGTTTTCATTCTATCTGCCAAATTGATTTTTATTAAATAATCAATTGTGGTTTCAAAAATAATTAATTATTATATTGTGCTATAAAAATGATAGCACAAGAATCTTAAAAATGAAAAAGAAATATGAACAAATATTATATTATATTAAGATCAGTAAAAACCGGCAAATATATACGTTTTTGTAATAAAGAATCTAAATTGCTATAAATCTAATAAAATTTAGCCATAGTATTCGTTTAGAGATCTATTCTACTTTTTATATCTTGAATATTTGAATTTTATAAAAATTTAAGCAAAAATATATACATGTAGATCCGGGCAGATGTCTATCCGATATAATATTCAAAATACTCTTTCGACATGTTCGCGCAGCATTTATTATAAATAGCAAAATTAATTTCGATTATTACTCAGATTATTTTCTTGGCCGAAACTGGCTCTATTTACAATAAATACCCGAAAAATGTACTAATAAAAAAATTTATTTTATTTCAAATAATT
>JAJVSH010000130.1:489175-516475 GCA_021460005.1 Tetramorium alpestre
TATATATATATATAATATGAATTTATATACAGAATCTTCTTAAGTTTTTTGTTGATAGAACTGACAATGAGGAAAATAAATTGTTACTAAAATTCAAATGTATAAGACACATAAGATTATTTGCAAATATTTACGCTTTCAAAAGTGTAAATATAACTTCCTGATTTCAAAATTCCTTTTGAAAAGCTCCGTTTCATATTACACAACAAACTTTATTTTTCATTTTCAACTTATCTTCTTGCACGGAATTGTATTCTTCTCGATTGTATCAATTCCGAAATATTCTATAAAATATGTACTTGTCGCATTTTATTTCTTTAGGATACATAAATATCCTAAGATATTTATGTGATGCGAAAAAAATGTAAAATGGCTTATTTTATCGTATCAAATAAATCTCAAACTTTCATCATTTTTCGCACATACATACAAAATGCACACTCGGACAAATACAAAAAAAAGACATGCGTCTGATAGATACCGGGTGTCCGGGGTGTAACTTACGTATGAGTAGCTTGGTATCCAGAATGGTTTCGTTGCTGGACCTCCTCTGCAGGACTTCGTCTGATAAATCTATCCAAAGAGCGACGCACACTCTATCACCCGATGGACCGGGTTACGATAGACCCGACAATGAATCAACGATTTCAACACTTTTATGAGAGTCGCGCGATTCACCTTTTCACGGCGGAATACCGAGGTAAAAACGGAACGCGGCGCATTGACAACGGAAACAAACGGCGAGGTTTCTTAACACTTAATCGCGCCGGGCAAGTGGAATGTATTGATGACGACCGGGTATTGTGCATAGATTCGTCAGAATTCGTCCGAGAGAGAATTGAAATTACGTTAGAAATATTAGAATTTCACTCCACTTTTTATTCTTCGCTCCTCCCTGAGGTCACTGTTCCACTAGGTTGATAGGCTCGGGCGAAGCCCACCGTGGATCACGAAGAAGGATTCCCGCACAAAGTCCTTGACCTAGCCCAGGCTCTCCTCCTGTGCCTCTTCGATCTCTGTTGTCCTCGAACTTCATTCATCAGTATTTCCATCGGCTTCATGGGCCAACGACACCCAAAGCTCCGTTTCTCGCTGACCTACTTCCTCCCTCTCTTCGCTGCTTATGAATTTCTATATTGTCAATGATTATTTACAATTTTCCTGGAGCGACAAATTTAATTGCGCTATAAATTTAATTTCGCTCTTTCTCTTGGCTCTCGCAAAAGCTCGTAAAGCACTACCGACAGGATTCCATAGCATTAAAATTATCATCGATAAAGATTATCGTTCGGACGAACGATGTAAAGAAGAACTTCGTCCTCGATTCAAATCTTCAACATATTACACTAGTCCATCGAGGCCGCGGAAATGAACCGAGCACATTCAATTCACGTGTCCACTGTCACAGGGATATCCTGCGGAACATCACGCGGAAGTGTTCTTCGCGCGGTGTTCGCTAATCCTGCTGCTCGGCTACGTGCGGAGCGCGTCTCTACTCCGGGCGCCCTTTCGGTGTCACGATGAGTAAGGTAGGCATCTCGCGGATTCACCGTTCAGCGGTGAACAAGAACTCGGCTCTAAGTCCCGAAAGTAGACCAAGTAGTAACGTACTGCCTGACTTGTAGGCCCTTACTGCTGCGGGCCTTACGATAGCGACCGACTGAGGCCGAGAGGCCTCGTTACAACGATCCGGGAGGACGGTGGACCCCCCACTCGTGGCAACGCGTGTTGTTCCCGCTCCTTTCTCCCTCTGCCAGTCACTGGTGCTCTTCTTCCGCTATCTACCGATATGCTTTCCCACCACCCCATTCGCTTCAGCACTACCCTGTAGCTACCGTACCTTTTCGTTATTCCACCTCTTTGCGTCCAGAATGGCTATACGTCATACGTATGGGGAGAGTACTCTTTATAACGGTACCTTCCATTGGGTAACTTCCCTCGCCGAAGAAATTTGGGATCGGCCCATCAAGGCTACCTACATAGATATTAGTCCTTATTTATCTCTTACTGTAAGAAACCTACAGAAGCCTACGTCTTCTAATTACAAGAGAATATGCGATGGCATCTCTATGGATACTAGAATACTCTAGAATTATACCGTTAAAGTTTTAAATTATTTCTTTATTATTGTTGCTCTTACAATTTAATTTTTAATTAATAATAATATTTATAATATATATATTTATTTATTACATCAAATATAAGTAATGATATAATTAAAATTAAAATATCTATATAATATTAATATTTAGTTAAACAATGGTTTGCAACTTAAATATATTAACTATATAAAAAAACTCTACTGCAACATATGGCGTATAATCAACATTTTCAAGATTTAACGTTTCAATTATTTTGGCCATTCGACTGTCGGCCGGCAGAACTTTACGCGCGGCAGCGGAATTATTGGGTCGAAAAAATAAGGACGGCTCGCAATGACGATTCGAGCGAATCGATTCGCTTTCGACGGAGGTTTCCTCGTCGTTTTTAAACGTTTATTCCACGTTAATATTAACGACGGTAGGCGAACGAAAACGTCAAGATCAAAATTCAGAAGCAAGAAAGACGTCGGAGTTGCAATACGCCGGTGTTTTCGAGAAGCGATGCAACACGTACGCTAAGCGTCGTGAATTCATATTGACCAACGAAGAATTCATTCTCCTTGCGGCGCGTTCGCGTTTTGAGTTTAATTGGCAGAAACGAGATTTCGAAATGTTACACGGTTACCTTCACTAATAACGCGCGCGATGAGGAAGAGAGGGGCGGTTAACGAAGAAAGAGAATACGAAGAAGCGGACACACGCAGCGGCGAATAGAACAGATAGGTAAAACAATAGATTTACAAAATCATTCTATATTTCTTTTTCTGGCACATACGCAAAATTAAAAGTAACTTAAATTAAGTATAGGAGATTATATCAAGAAATTACGCGTATGAAATTGCACAAGATTAAATATTTAATTTTTCATGTATGTTACATACGTCCAACAGAATTTTATTTCGACAACTTTTATACGGAATAAACCTCGATAATCATAAGTAAAACAAAAAAAACATATGTAATCATAAATGTAATAAATCAACTAGTCCGTAAATTAAAAATTAAGAAAAACCTTATTAGCAATATTCCAATAAATTTCGATAAATTGAAATATACTTATAATAAAGTTGTCAAAACCCGTCAAAATTAGGGGTCTATTTAAAATATCATTTATTTACGAGAAAATGCAAATTAATCTTCAGAATGTCTTGTTGAAGGTACCGCTCCGCAGGGTTCTATTTCGACGCCAAGGTTGTGGAACCGCATATGCGATTAAGGCCTTTGCGAAGCGCATCGTTTTTCTGGAAGGACTCGAGAGGCGTCAGGTAAAGGGATGTTCGTACGCTTTCAGCACATACCTCGTCATGGTCTCTTATCGCAGCCATTGAACACGCTGCGAGCGCGGATCACTCGCGCCGAGGTGTGTTGCGTATGATGCATGCAGTTAATTATATTCTTTTCGCCGCTCGCTCGCTTACTGTCTCTCTTTTTTTTCTCTCTCTCTCTCCTTCTTTCTCTCGCCGCTTTACTTTACGAGTGGAGTAAGTCGGCTTTGTCCAGGACACATCTTGCATTCCTATTCGCCATTTCGTTATCGACGTATTTCGCTCGTAACACGCGCGTTTATTATTAATTCTATTTCACGTCGCCATCAATGATTAAAGAGGGATAAATCTGAGACATATTAATTGTAACTTCGCTTTTTCTTTTTAAATTGCATAATTGTTTTTACGTTTCTTAAATTGAAATCGAAATGTTATTACATGTTATACAAATCCACATTGCACTCGATTCGATTAATTAAATCGTTTTTCAAAATTATATTTTTATGCAGAAAAAAATAGATTTACAATGATAATTTCACTAAATAAATCGTATAAATAAACGTGTATAGAAACATAATTTTTGCATAAATATAAATTTTTTTTGTTAATAATTTATGGCTAAATTACTTTATTTAATAAAGCATTCCGTTTCATATTTTTTCTAACGGAAATTTTGAAGCCTTCTGGTAACTTTTAGCTACTAAAATCACCGTTGCTTGGTTACGCTTAAATGTCTTGCCACACTTTTTGAATAGAATATCCCGTTTCTTGTACCCATACCCGTAACCGAAATTCGAAACAACCCTTCCATAAACGCCAAAGAACAGTTTTCGTCCTACCACTGCCCTAGAAGACAGATCGTTTTACTGTTAACTTGTCAATGCCTTGCTCTGACACAAACAGTAAAGTTTTTGCTTCTTTGGAAAAAAAAGGAAAAGTATTAAAGTTTGAAACAGTGGGAAGAGGCTTTGCAAAAACAGTTTGCAAACCTCAGAACAGGTAATCATTTTTTTTAACAAAATTTATTAATTTATTAGTGCTTTTTTTTGCTAGTAATAAACCCTATTCAGAGCGTTATATTGCTACATAAAACAGTCATATATAGAGCTATATAAATCAAGTGATGTAATAGGAATATGATGTCCAATAAGACAAACTAGCAAAACGTAAATTCAAAGGGAATTGAAAATCTTTCTTTCCCAGAAAGAAAGAATATGTTGAAGTCTTCCTATTAACAAGTAGATTTTTTCCTGTCAGAAAATTCATCACGCATGTACAAAATGTCTGCAAGCCACGTCGAAAGGTTCCACCCCCCCCCCCCAAAAAAAAATTCACGAGAGGACCAAATGAAAAGACCGTATTAGCGAATTCATTAATCCGTTTCGATGTAGCAACAACGACGGAATAACGGGCGCGCTCGCCGCGTATCGCAATCATTTTGCGTCACGCTAATTGTTGTATAACTTTCGATTTGGCCGTCGATGCCTCCGCCCTACGCTCGCGGCGGAAGTGTCGGTGTGGGCGCTCTCTTTTCTTGGCTTTTCTCTCTCTCTCTCTTTTTTCTTCCTGACGCGATATACAAAACGATAAATTACACGTACGCGCGTGTGGAATGGCGGTCGCTTCAGCGGGGGTTCCCTTCCCGACGACGATCCGAAGGAGCGAAGCCCCACTTCTGGCGAAACAGTCGGTTACACTTTCGTTGCTGCGACTAGTGGTACCACTCGACCATCTTCTTTCTACGTGAGAATTATCGGACGGAGGCCACACACTATACCCGACGAGTTAAAAAAAATTGACCGCCTTACCTTGCCGATAAACAGAAAGATTTATACACTGCTTGCCTATAATCATAAATTATTTTGTCTTTAACCTGTATGTCTAAAATTGAGGAGATTTCCAAGAAATTTCGATTTCGATTTAGTTTACTATTGATGATTAACTATCAATAAAGATCTCTATGATAATTACACGTAATGATAAACAACGAATAACGACTGCATGAGAAATTGCATAAAAATTTTACACAAATTTTGAATTTTTTAAATTTAGAGGATATCTCTGGGAGAAAAATATTACTGTGCAGTAATACATTGGCCAGTAATTAATTACTGTTGCTTAGTAATTTTATTACTTACACAATAATAAAATTACTACACAATAGTGATTTATTACTGGCCAATTTATTATTACAGAGTAATACTTTTCTGTAAGGGATGCACATTGTAAGAAACGCGAATGGAACGGTTGCGAATAGAAGTTTCGAGCAGATTTACATTAAAAGGACTTTTGTAACATATATTTTTTATCTTTTTTTATTGTCTTTCATTAAATCAAGTTACCTATTACCAACTCTTCTAAATCTTTCTTTTTGAAATGTACGAAGAATACAAAGCACTTTTGTTTCTTTTAAAAAGATGTAGAATATAAATTTTTACGTCTTTTTGCTAGCATACCGTTTCTTTTAACTGGGCTAAAGTGTGAAAATTTCCGTATCTTACGGAAAATGGGACAAGGGACATGTGCGAAATTTATTCGTAAAATAGTTTCATCTGTTCAGCATCTTGTGACACGAACTAAAAAATGTAGCGGACTACACGTATTTATCTAGGTCCGCGCGTGTTCAGAAGTGTGGAAATACACATGTGGTAGTACATATTTCTCGCAGATGTCGAGGATTTTCATGAACATTGAAAAGCAACAATAGTTACGTATTTAAGACGCTTAATCTTTATATCTCTATCTGTATCTTTTTCAAAATATTTAAGCAAAACTTATCATAACTCAACGCATTTTCTTCAGAAGGACATACAAGCATCGGGGAAGTTTCTTGCCGCATGTTCTAATACAATACGTCCTTCAGTCATACCATCATTTACGCAATATGGGCTCTCCTTGAATTTTTATCTTATCTCTTTATTTGTGCTAAGAGCATAACTTAATTTATGCAGTGTGCAGCGAAAAGACTGGCGAATAAAGTCTTTTCACAATTAGAATTCGCTCGCTGGCTTCATTCACTTCGAATCTGCTCTATTAACCATGGTAAATAGAGCAAATTAATAATAATTAGTAAAACAATTATTCTAAATGCAAAATCGTAGTCTCTACTCCTATGGACAATAATTTATCATTTATTCATTACAAATGAAAAAGAAGGATTGATTGAAAGACAACGTGAAAGCCATGGCAATTAAATCTAAACGATAGATAATTTTCAACTTTATCAGATCAATTCTTTATCAGACTTTATCAGACAATTTTTTACAAAATTTGTAGGTTAAATAATATTACTGTAATAACTTAATCTGTGACAAAGGAACAGTGTCAAATAATGTCTGCATCACAAGTGGTCCTCTGAAGAACCTTCAAATGTGCCATGGTATTGACAATTTAAAAAATTACCGTCAAAATATATGTCTACAGGACAATGATATTCAATGTCTAAATATGGTCCAGCAATTTTCTTAACTGTTGTAGAACAGATGGCACACAACAGTTCGCAATCCAAGGTTTTATTCAATATCCAAGGATTTATTGAGATCCTGCTTGAGATGAGCAGGAAGTTGAATCTGTGACGAGCGGTGAACGTTCATGATATACTTTGTTTATGATTTTTGCTCCTATAATTCAGAGTAATTCAGAGTTAGATTATATTTCTAGTCGATGTACTTGGTGAATATTGGGTGCAACCTTCGGCAATTAAGCGGCAATTAACGGCGCGCCTTCAAGGTATAAATAATAAAAGTCGCTGAGGCTAAACAAGTACGGGAGTCGCTCCTCGACGACGCGTTTCCTCGATCTGTAATTGTTCGCGTTAAATTAACTTCTTTTTACGCACCGGCTTTTTATGATCGCGCTCTTCGTTGTTCGTTACGAAGCGCTGTATCTCGCATGAGAAATCAGAAAATATGATTATAAACTCGAGGGACTAAACACGCGGCGCTTTCATTACCGCGTCGGCGATTGTGCGTTCTTCTTATTTTGCGACCATGTTCGTTAAATAGAACGTAAAAGGTAATTGCTAAGTAATTCAAGGAGTGAGCATATAGATAATTGTTCTAATCGCTTGCATCTCTGAAGGTTTACATTGCGCGGATGAAATATAGACATAATAAAATCGAGATAAGTCTATAGTTTAACGAAATAATGAGCTTCATATACAATTTCTCTTCAGTTTCAATTATCTTAAATGATTATTAAGAGATAAATTAATTAAGTTTTACTGTACATATCAATAAAATCAATAAAATAAAGAATACATAATAATTCAAGTGATGAAAGGAAATCTATTTTTTAAAGTTTTGAAAATCTAAATAATATTATAGGAATATTTAAAGTAATTTTAAATTCACTATCATTCTAAAATTTCTGAAAAATTTTTGTTGTTAACTATAACAATTGTAGAAACATTGAAAAATTTTAATTTCATGATGAAAGATTATTTATTCTTGTCTCGGCAAAAGGGAAACTGACAGCAAACTATTACTTTATTAACTGCTTCATTGGCAACGGAAAAAGAATTTTCTTCTAAGGACTTTTCACAATATATAAATTATGTGGAGATGAATAATCAGGTATTAAAACAGCAAAATAAGTCTAAATATTGTGAGACCCACGGATGCTATTTGTGTTATTGTGAGGCGTTAGGAATTGGACATGGTATGCCATTATATTTCTAGATAGATCTTAAGTTAGTCAACATGTGGTCCGCCGAAAATATATCTATTTCGCCTGTCATTTTAGATTTCAAATTTATTACATCCAAAAGAAATAATTTTGATATACGTGGAATCCTTTAAATTTTAGAGGATTTTACTCTCATTTTGACTTCAAGAGAATTCCTCTAAAATCAAGAGAAAAATACTATAAACAAGAGTATTTAAGATAGAAAAAAGTATTTTTCACTTGATTGAAAGAGGAATATGTTTGCTGTAAAACAGTAAGCTTAGAATATGAGATTATAGGAAAAATCACTCTGAACGTAATCTAGATCAATAGTTCGATGTAACATTCAAGAATTAAAAACGATTCAAATATATTATATTTTGCTTCTTAGAAAGCTAAAATTTTTTTTAGACTTACTAAAAAATAAAGTTCTTCTAAAATAAGATACTGTGAGAGGATATCTTGAAAACTTTTAATTTCTTTAAAGTAGTAATAAAGAAAAATAAAAGCTCGTAAACACATTTTAAAACATTTTAATGATATATTATACTTGTTCACCTTCTTATTATTGTTATTAAATAGTAGTTTTATATTATTCTTTGTTATATGCAATAATTAATAACTTTGAAAATTGAGATTGTCTTTTAAGTTACAACAAGAGGCTTCAATTTTGTACATTCTTCTTTAGTTTCTCTTTTTTTAAGGACTTTTGATATTTGAAGAATTCGTTCATAATAATTCATGCCATTCAAACAGCGAATGCTTCGAACATCTCTTTGTGTAATCGCATTAAAAATTTTTTTTAATATCTTAAGAATTTTTTATATTTTTTAAGAATTGATTAATAACAATTGTCGCCGTTCAAACGAAGAATGATTCAAACAATCTCTTCGTCATCACGTCGAAATTTTTAGTAAAATTTTAAATAGCGAGAAAGTAGGTTCGCGAGCAGAATGAGGAAGTAAAGAGGTACATAATTAGTAAGAATCAGCACGATTACCATTATATTTAAGCATTCTAAATTCCGAATTAAGAGAAAAATATAAGGATCAGTTATCCAGCAGAACATTAAAATTTTACATTTAAATTTAAAATTTTGTTTGCCATTAAAAATAATATTCAGATAAGTAACGTAAATAGATAATGTTTATAAAAAAAGAAAATTATTTGCTCTTATGTGGAGATATAATTTAATTTACTGTTGTAATTTAATTATTTATATTAGATCTAATGCCTATTTCTGCATGAATATAATTTCAAAATTTTCTGCGTTTCTTTATCGAGGAATGAGATGACAGAGGATCTTTATAAATCTAAGTGACATTAGAGACTGAAATAGCTCTATTCATCCATCTTACACTATTACTTATTGACGAATTTAGGAAGAATTTAATTTTCTTGGAACTTCTTAATGTGTTCGTGAAATGAATATTAATATTTATCGATATTTCCATTGAAAAATATCGCTCGTAGCAAACTAACAGTCACCCAGAATTCAACCAGAAACATTATTAGTTTATGTTTTATTAATATCGTTTAACACATTTTCTGACAATTATTATTTATCGTAACTTCACAGGGGATGCTTTTACGAGTGATTACTATTCCGTTGAGGTCACGGGACACGTTGTTACGGATAACAAAAGTAAGTTTTTGGAACTTAATAGGTGACAACCTGTTCTTGCCCGAAACGAATCTCATTGTAGGTGGTATTTGTAATAAACGCAAGCATCAATTCTTTAAGACAGCATGTGATTCCTACACATGATTTCTCTTTTACAAGTGTAATAAGATAAAATAGACGATGGTACATTTGAGGATGCATCTTTTGTAAAAACGAAGACTTATAAATTTGAAGTTAATTCACTCTTCTGGAACGGTAAAGACGTAAAGATATGCTTACGTAAGAACAAGATATGCCTAAAAGACATTCATCTTAGCATCGCAATATCGTTTGGACAAAATGTTTGTTTGTTTTACTTTTTATAAACGAACTGAAAAACACGAAAGAAATAATTTTTCAAATCAATCGAGAATAAAAAAATCCCGAGTCTCTTGGGGTAAAAATCTAAGTCATCTAAGACTAATATATTAAAATTTTATTTAACTAATATTAAAGAAAAGAATGGTGTTGGGCATTATCTCTATAATTTATTGCGAATATTACTCACAAGATGAGATTTGTTTCTCAAAGCGACTTAAAGAACCTTTTTAATTAAATTGAATTAAAATTAAATATAAAATTAAATAAATTCCGCAAACTTGCTTTTGCTATCCGTAGCAACGTATCCCGAAACCTTAAATATAAATAATTAAATTATTATATATATGATAGTTAATTAAATTATATTTCCACGTAAGAGCAAATATTTTTTATAAGATAAAAAATTATATGTGAGTAACGGGAACCGTCTGCCATTATATTTTACTATTATATTATTCTATTGTTGAACTAGAATTTGGCAAGTACCTAAAAGGGCACGTGCAAAAAAAGCGTGTCAAATGAGCCACTGCTTACCTATGACAAAATTCCACAAAGTACCGTTCTTTATTGTTCGAATGAATAGATTTTGTTCCCTTTCCGGGATCGTCAATCTTTACTACCCTAATTTTCAAAATAGTGAATATATATATATACGGTAAAAAATGTCATGTCCATTTAACCTGCCCACTTAGTAACCAAGTCCATTAATAACAATTAAAGCTGATAAATTAAGATTTGTCATATCTTATCTTCTTAGATTTAGGATGTTTTATGTATTGTACACAAGTTGTAGATTTACAATACAATGCTAAAACAACATCTGTAAGATGTAAATAAAGAAAAAAGCGCAATTCTCAACGGCCGACACGCTCCCCTACTTTTTCTTGCGGCACACACATGCGATTGCGCATCAAAAGTTGAGAGATGATTATCGATAGATCGTTAATTAGAAAAAGTAACCGGACGGTACGCTGTCCGGCCTTGCCAAGGACTCGCAAGACCATTTCTCAGCGAAGAAGCTTGCGTACATACGATCGCCTATCGAGTCATTCGGGGCAGCAATGAGTGAAACTTCTTCGAGCTCAACTTTACCCGCATATAAAATAAACTAAAGGTAAGAGAAAGATAAGATATCTCGTTTTTTCATCATATTTCATAGACGACGTAATCATATTATTTTCATTCCAGAAACGTTTTTCACATTTTTCTCATCTTTCGTGCTCGTAACGATCTTACAGAGCGCCTTTCTGCATCGATCTTTGTATCACTCGAAGAGATGAGATACAGACAAACCGATTCGCATGCACACGTGCATACTGCATACGCGAAACACGTTACGAAGACCCACAAAGGAACTTATTGGAGTTGCCGTTACATACTCCTGAGCCACACCTGAGCAGCGCCAGCTCGCCAGTCGTTACATAAATATGCGCGCGTTGCTGCCTTTTTTAACAATCCGTTTCGTAATTGTTTATCACCCCGAAACGGCCGGTGAACGGTCTGCCGCGTAATAAGTCGCACAAGAGCAATTTGAGAAGCGTGCACGATCGAAAACCACGTAACGTAATCCCCCATTTGCTTAACAAATGGCAATTAATTAAAATATAACATTTTGCTTTAAGTATTTAGCTTAGAGGTTGGATGAATTAATTTAAAAATAATTCTTAACGATCACGAATATAGTTAAAAACTATTTAAGAATTACTTTTACTAATTATGACCTATTTTTCGTGAAATAAATGATGATTTTAGAAAAAAATTATAAAAGACTAACTTCTTAATACTTAATTTTAAATATCTTTGCGCTTAATTGTAATATTTTTTTAAACCAAATTTTCTTTAAATGAAGAATAAAGATTTTGTCGTCATTCATCCGCATGCTGAAAAGAACTTCTAGGTTTCGAAAGTAATCTCAATTAATTTCTTTCTCTTCGAAAGAGAAAAAAATATTGCATGCTAAAATTAATTAATTCTGAAACTCGATTTAAACTCGACAGCATAATACTTTAAATTCTTCAGCCTCGACAAGTTACCGGTACATAAATATTTTTGTTACGGGAAGTAATTTGGGGGCAGTGCTTTTTCTTTCCGGATGACGCGGTGATGCGATGACAAACAAGTACACGTGGACCACGAAAAGGGGCAAGTAAGCCGCGCTCGCGGTACCTACGCGAGCGGGACGGACATCTGGCTGCGTTACGTTGAAGAAGTCGCGGCCCTCGAGACCCCGAAAAAATGAGGACATTCCGAGGAGCGTGGGGTCCCACTCGCGCGAGCGCATACGTGTGTGCGAGAATGAGTGTGTGTATGTGTGCGCTCGAACGAGGTTCCGGATTCGAGTGTATAACGTGGGGGGAGCCGCGACGGACGCGGTGGTTTCGGCGGCGGTAAAGTGCCGCGCGGGGGAAGCCCAAAGCCCTATTTTCGAAAGCGTAACTAGGTAAGCGCACGTTGTCAATTATGTTAGCGCTCGATGAAAAAGATGTGACACAGTTTCGGGGCCCGGTCGGCCGCGACTGAAGAAGCGGATGACTGGCTTAATTCTGCTATGCGTGGCTACTTGTGAGACACCGCGCGCGCGCGCGCGCGCGCGCGGATCTCGTAGAAATGGACCGTAGTGAAGTTGCTCGTTGCTTCACTCGTAAAATCTTTTTACCGAGAACCGTGTCGGGCGGGAAAAACTACGCCCCAGTTACGTTGCTGGAAAGAAACGCGGCGATGACTCGCCGTCTAATTATCCTGACGTTACCGACTTGTGAATTTTTAATGCTCTGCCCAAGTAAACACGAGTGTAAAGAAGGGGTGGCGCGGCGGTGGGGAAGAGGTTCTTTTTCGTATGTTCAAAGTTCTTACCTATCCCGGAAACGTATCTGCGTGTGGGAAACGATGTTAAGGCTGCTAATTAAGGATCCCACCTTTTCTGGGGCAGTAAAGATGCGTTTGAGAAAAGATTGATGGCCGAAGATCGGATGTGTAATAAATTACATTTTTTTCAGCCTTCAAATTGATGATTAATTAGCTAGTATACGGAATATTTAAGGAACTGCGCGATTTATCGTTAAAGGAAAATTCGAAAGTGGTAGAACAGCTTCTATAAATCGCCATTTGTTAATACATACTATAACTCTAAAAATAAACGGCAATATCTCTCATTAGTTATTCGCTTAACTCGACGCGACAGAAGGAAGAACTGGTGTAATAAAACCGCGACGCAGATATGCATAAAACTACGGCGCGAGTACGCCATTGTAAAATAGCAGAGTGCGATAAATGAAAAGTGAAAAGTATCACAGCCTCCCCCGCGCCCTAATTCGCACCGACCGTCGTCAACAGTCGCTTTTATTCCAGTAGCTCAACTCTAGCGAAGCTCGTTAAGAAGGCCGAGTACGTCTTCCCAGTCGCGACCGAGCCAATTGGAACGAGAAGAGTACTGAGCGGCGTCGGAGCGCGGAAACGCTCGGAACACAAAGCGCGATGGAACGATCAGGAGATCCCGAGTTCGCTCGAGCTTCAGCCGAAACCAAGAGTGGGTCGCATCCGCCTTGAGGCCGCCGATAACGAGCCCTCTATTTGTTCCTTCACTGAAAAAAAATTCAGGTTAAAAACGGACGAATCAGAAAAATCTTGTAGGATTGATCTAATATTCTTTATTATAATACAATGCGTAATTATAATACAAATTCTGGTTATTATGAATAAAACTCAATACTTTATAACTTATAAAATATTGAGTTCTATTATAACAACCAGAATAGTTGATCAATCCTACAAAAATTTCTAATTCGTTTTATTATAATAACCAGAATTCCTTTTATAATAGCCAGAATATTTGATCAATCCTACAAGATTTTTCTGATCCGCCCGTTTTTAACCAGAATTTTGTTTCAGCGTCCTTTTACAGAAATATCTGCCCTTGCATACCGATCCTTTATATTTCCACCGTTGTTTATCAGTCTTATCTCAAAGTCTACTTCGACGTTTCCTCATTTTGCAACGTCAAAGGGCAGTGGCGTTAAAAATGAGCTCGCTGTATCGAATTCTCGTATCGCCTTCCAACAATCAGCGAAAAGATATTTCTCAATCCCGCTATGATTAAAGTCGATGATCGATTAGAATTCTTCAAGATTCCACGTAGCTGGATCTTCCCCGCGCTCGCGCGCGTTCTAGGATGTTATCCGCCCGTTCCCCTCTTCCGCCTGCCAACAGCCCCCCAGGCGCCGTCGAGCGATCCTTCTCTCTCTCGCGGCCTCGCGGCCGTAGCGTGAAAAAAAGTCGAGCGAATTCTCTCCTCCGTCGCCTCCCTTCTAGTCGCCGTCGCAGGGCCGCCGTCACTCTTCCGGTTTTGTCCTGTTTAACAAGTGGGCCAATCGAGATGGAGAGTAAATTGCAAGACGAGCCAGCTCGTGCGTGCTCCCGCCGAAGGAGACGCCGCGCGCGTTACGCGCGCTCGCGCGCACACATGTGCGTTTTTTTTTTCTGCCACTGGCTGGCCGAAAGAGGATCTTATTATCGATGAAGCCGGACCTCTCATTGCTCCCTATCCCTCCCGGGATTCCAACTTGGAGCGCGACGATGCGGCGGGGAGGGGAGCGTAACCGTTTAAACATAAATTACAGTAATAATAACGGATATTACTCGAATGAGAATAATGTGATCAATGTCTTAATAATTCGCATTGCGGGATTAACGTAAGAACGTCGCGAGTACCTCTCGACGGTGAACCGTTACTGTTAAAACCCCCTTATTTAGCGATGCCGATAAAGTAGGCTGTATTTTCGTTCGTTATGCGAACACGAAGATTCTTAGATGATCACATTCAGATCGTGTTCTATTTAAAACCTCATTAAATTCACGACAGCGCCGATATGTTTATAGTCCTAAATAGAAAACGCCACATCCGAGAACCTGTCGTAACTTTCACTGCGATGATGGAGTAGTCGCTATGCCCATTCGCATTCATGACGATAACTACGTGGATGATAATAAAAACGATTTCAGAATGCCGAAACGCCAGGCGATCTACGCCGAAGATACGCAGAGCGTCCGATAATGATATTAGAACTTTGACATCTTTCTCGGCTTCATCGTCGAAAGATCGATCGCAAAGGAACCGTGAACGAAGCTCAGAACCGTTGTCTTTCAGCCGTGCACATAGATTAACGATAGGAAAGTAGAATATGATAATGTTAAACCGTAAGATCAAGTTGTTGAAATCGCTTAGGTGAAGACGTGCGCTCGGAGACTTCAACGCCCGCACGCACGCGGAGATTTCAACGCATCTGTTGGAGTGGAGTACTCTACAATGTTAACATCTTGAACGCCTTAAGTGTCTTTCAATCGCGAACAAATAGATACGATTTAAGAAATATATTGCAACTAACGTTTTCACACAGAAACAATAATCACTTTCATCGACGCATTGTTAAAATAATTGCGCCAAATAAATTAAATGAATTCTAATTATTAAAGTTTAACGTTGAAATTAAAAATAACAAATTTGACAAACAGTAGAATCCGTTTTCAGAAATTTAAATTAATATTATTAAATTAAATTTAATAATTTAATTGTTAAATTATTAAATTAAATTATATATTGTATTATAATTTAAATTATAATACAAATTATTCGGAAATTGTTAAACCATGAATTGATATATGTTTAATAGCTGCCAGAAGAAATGATAAAAACCCGATGTTGATTCTATCATTGAAGAACGATTACATTGTCCTATTTACCCAAGACCCTATAAAATACTCCGATTGATTCGAAATCTGCTGGCTCGTAACGAGATATTATACACTTAAAAAGATGCGGTTCACGTTACGAGCGAGCAGGGACGCCGAAGATACGCTTGGCTGATCCCGAGGCTCCATTAAAACCGATCGGGCCAAGCGTGTTGTCCTGATCGACACGGTGAAAATAACGCGATTTTTCGTCGTGAGGGACGCACGTCCTGGACACGCGTTCCCTACGACAACGTAACGTTCGCGTCGCGAGAATGTATGGGCATTAAGGCAACTGCGGCGACAACGGAACCGCGAATATAGCAGGCATAGTATAACATAGGTAAGTGTGCTTGTGGGTCAGTGGCACAAGAGCTGTTCGCCACCATCGCAGGCACAATGAACAGCCGCCGCCGCCGCCGCAGTCGTCGGCGCTTCGCGCTGAAGTAAAATCAGACTTATGTTATATAGATCGGAGCACAGACACCATTGTTCTTGGAACTTATATGCACATTCGAACGATCTATGCATGACAGGCGGTAATATCCACATATTGCGGGCGAAGAGGCGTCGACGCGACGATACTCGTTTGCATCAAGTATCATAGGAGGATACGAGCGTCGTTCCATTGTAACCGAAGTCTTCCATCGAGATTAGCGTTCGCCTAACACAATTTCTGTCATCAAGATGATAAAGTGCGGGGAATTGTGCGTTTATTTACCCACACGCACGTATACATACGCGTATATTAAAGAATAAATTTGTTCGCTTGAAGAATGATTCGTTATTTCACTTAAAGAGCTGAGAAAATTTTAAAAAAATGTATGTTTGCAATGAAGTTAGTCCTAATTATCATTATTTATCGTCAGTTCGGAAATAAAGCGTCTTGTGTAATTCTCACTTAATAAAATTTGATGGAGAACGCAATTTAGGAGATTAAAGTACTGGCCTACTTTATTCTCCCAATTAAATGTAGATAATTGAAACATGGTCAAAATGTACAATAAACATAGGACTTACGCGCAGCACAGCAGAATTGTTTTATAAGAACTCGTCTGGCCTTTAGCGGAAGCATATAATGCTGCAGCGACTGCCTCGTGAGTTCATTGCACCCTTTTGCGACATTTTATAATTACGACCGCCGTCGCCGTTACGTTCTGCGAACACCGTGCAAAAATGCGCGATATCATTGGGGAACATTCGACACACCGCGCTGAACGGGGAGTTGCCCAATAATAAGTTCCGCAGACATGACGATTTTTGCCAACACGCTTGACCCGTGCAACTTTAAAAGATTGTGCATTTGGGCGGAATTGTGAAATCTCGGCAATTGGTTAAGAACATTTTTTATTATCTTCCAGAATTTTTAAGTAATTTTAACGTAATTATCTGACTTATCTAACTTAATTATAAGCTAGTAGATATTAAAATATTCATACATATTCTTTATATTATTTTTGTATATTTCTAATATATTTTAAATGTAATGTTATCGTCACTGCACTTCAGACGATCTAAAAAAAATTACGAATAAGTTTATCCAATGGTATTAGATTTATCAGCACTCCTCAGAATTTTTTCAAATCAATTCTTTCAAATCAATTTTTCAATTCAAAATCAAAGATGATTGCGAGATATTGATAAAAAAAAGATAATTAGATTTTAGGAATGAAAACAATTATCAGAAATCTCTATTTCTTCTATCAAGAAAATAATGATAGAACTAAAAATGAAAGACGCTCTTATCATGATGGACTAGAGAGGGTCGCTTCGTATGCGTCGTGTTGCGCCAGAATTTATACAGTTACAATGTTATGACATTCTAACTGTCTCACTTGGGATTTTGGGTACTTACAAGCGCCGGGGTCAGCCACGTACGTCGGGACCTGTATGTCGGGACCTACACCTTGACATTCGACCGGCGAGCAGAGGAAATCGTGTCAAACGTACGGCGTTCGTGACTTCCTCGACCTAAATTCGAAAAACGCGACCGAAAACATCGGAAACTAGCTGGCAGATTAAGTTGCAGAGGCAGAGGAGCTTGTTAATTTTACGTGGATTTTAACGGAGATTCAATCTGAAAGCTTTCGGAATACCGTCAAAAATTAAGGAAGCATGTACGCGTCGAACGTATCCTTTCACTTAGAAGACCACACACGCGCCCGTTGCCCAGTGAAATTTTTATGAACGATTAACCGAAAAGATGGAAAATAATTCGTCGCGGAATGTTTGGTCAAAAGTGAAAGTCCGATTTAGTCCGAGTTTATCATGGTTGTGTTTGAGGGTCACACTTTTTCATTCCTCGGATCGATCGGAGATCAATTAAAAGGCGAGAACGACGAAGTGAGAAATATCGTGGTGCAAGACGTGCAAATCGCCGATCTCGTGATTTTATTCGAGCCAGCGGATATTCCTCGTCCTTTGCAGAGATATGTACATCGCATATGCATGCGTAACGAGCCGATGTCTACAGTGGAACTCACTTTTACTGAGGCGTGAAAACGAACACACGCGGCACGTAAGGATTCCGCGCGGTAGACCAGAAAGAAATGTTTATGATAGTTTTGACGACACATCATATATTCGTTTCCTTCGATTCTGTACTTTACCAGAAAATAATCTAAAAAGATCTGCGACAAAAACGCTGAAATGTTTCATCAAAAGCACATTAAACTTATCGCTCACAGAAATATCAAATTAAATTGAAGAATTATAGAATTTCGCACGTTAAACGCGTGTTGCTACATTTATTTATCTCTACAGATTGAAACAAGGAGCAATTACTCTTTTACGAGCGCATTTGTTCCTGAATTTAATTTCGTTTGGCTCAAAATCGTTTTCACGCGGCGTAGCCGCGTTTTTGCGAGTTTGTAAAAATGGCAAATGGAATTGTCCGACGCTATTTATCGCGCCTATTACATATACATCTTTTGCGTCGCACCTCTCACGTAACTCAGGACGGACATTAAACGACCTACCGAGGTATCCAGCCCCGCTAATTAATTACGCGAGTGGCAGCACGCCGTTTGTTAATTACTTGCGCGTCCGATCGTTTTCCATCGCCAGGACGGAGTAACGCTACGACACAGGCATAAAGTTTCGGAAAGATACGAGCGTAACGAAGTGGTAATGCCACCGCGCGGCGGCTGCGGAGCGCGTTATGCTTCGGCACGCACCACTGGCCGCGCACTCTTTTTCTCGGACGAGTGTAACGCGAAAAAAAAAGAGATCGTGCAAAATCGTGACATCGTTCTCTTATCCTCTTATCCGTTTTCGTCGATAAAATATTGTAATTCCAACGAAAGAACGGCCGCGCCGCTCGATAAGCCGGAGGGACGGCTCTAAAAATTATTGTACAGCTCGCAGGAAAATGATGATATTTGGAAATCTTTCTAAATGAAAAAAAAAATTATGAAATATTTCATTCAAGAATCCATTCTTTCATAAATGCGACGCAAACAATGCAAAAGAACTCTTTTACAAACGACGAATATAAATCATTTTTTGATCAATGAATTCAATTCATTTTGCATCTTATAATTATAAAGGAATTAGAATTATCTGCAAATAATCCGAAACTTTTATTCGCCATCGAATTCCTTTATTTTATGTCTATGCTATACATTTTACCGAATATATCATTTTGTAATCTCTTTAAGTTGCGATGACTCCTTAAAGATCGACCAAGAAACTGTTATTTCTTTAAATAAATTCTTTTTATATTTAAATAATTTCCTTTTGCTTTTCTTTGAATAGATGTAAATAAAAATTAGAAAAATTTGTTATGTTACGTGTCGGTTTTTCTTTGTTACATCGAAGGCCAAAAATGACATAAAGCTGAAATAACTTTATTTGTACTAAGAAAAAAAATCACTAATTTATGGCTTCTGACATTATGGACAAACGTGCCGAAACTCGTTTGAACCTTTACTCATTTGAAACTGTATTGAACCTTTGTTAATTTAAAAACAAAATGCCGTGAACATTACTGAACGAATTGTTACGGTACTAGAAATTTTTACTTGGAAAACGCGTAAATGCCAATACATTTATACATATTACATCCGTTGGAAAAATTGCCCCCTATTCTTTAATGACAGGTAAAGTTAGGGGGATACAAATAGGTAGACCGAAGCTACCTGAATTACACAATAATGTCACATAGCACAATGCGATGGTGGTAGGTCTGTTTTCAACCGATATGAATAGCACTTGTCGCAGTATTTCAACTTACGACCTGCGGCGACCCTTCTTTCGTTGAGTGGAATTCCGTCCACGAAATAAGGTGCCGCGTCGGTCTGGGCAAAGAGACCCGTACGAGTTCCGGTTTCCTCTGAGTCTCTTTCTTTAACCGTACACGTTCTAACCGGCCTAACTGGACGATTCCATTGGAAACTGGGGGAACTTCTCTTCACTTTTACCGCGTGGCGGACGGAAAAGTGCGAACTACGCGCGCACCGTTTTTCACGCGCGCTTACGTAGTCGGGAGCTGCAAGAACTCCAGACTTGCGATCTCGCATCCACACACGCGTTTTACGGTATTTGGATCATTTTACCAGTTTGTATTACGGCAAATGGAAAGAACGAATGCAAAAATATCAAATTTTTAAAGTGTCCACCACATCAACTTTAAACCACTAATTTTCTAATAATTTTGTAATTTTATAAAACAAGAGGAAAGAGAGAGAAAAAAATATTTGACATAATAATTCAGAATGCGATAGCGTTACCTTTTCAATCTCTGTTTCGTACAAGATTAAAAAATCTAATCGCTTATGCAAATATCTATGTGAACTTGCAATTATTGCTTGTAAATGTCGATTTGTATTGCATTTCTTGGTATTATTAGAAACAGAGATTGATCTAAAAAAGCGTTAAGCTTAAGCATTTCACAAGTCCGATATAAGTTCACATTAGAATTTTCTATCGCACTTAATTAGAACATTCCCAAAAATCGTGGAGGATCCTAGCATCATATAACGCTCCGCAACTCTGATTTCTGCGACTTCTTTCGTTGTTTTGCTTTCTCTTTCAGAACTGGCATGCTCTAGTTCGTCCGGAGCGGTCCGTCCATCTATCAGTGACTATCTTTTGCTGTCAGTTCAAGACTTTGATCTTTTTCGATTTAATCGAGCCGAAATACCGTAAAATCGGGAAGAAAGGACATGCGAAGGGACACATAATGAAGTTCATTTTCACCTATAACGCAAAAAAATATCTTTATATTTCGCCACAGCAAATATCAATCGGTATATTATTTTCAATATATATTTTATACTATAAATTTATATATATATTATATGTATACATGTATAAAAAAATAGATATACAATTATATAATGAGTTTGATGAAGAATGTATGTTGCGCTTGAATAGCGTTTGAAGTTTGATAATAAAATAAGTGCAATGTATTGTTCGTTCTGCAACAATGATAAGCGCTAAAGATTCAATTTATCGTTCAGAGTCTTTTCAAAAATATCTTTTCAAAAATATATAAACGGAACGGACGCCTCTCAAGAAGTTCAATATATAAAAATATACAATTATTTTACACGGACTTAACTTGTAGTAATATAACATAACATTCCTTTTTAACGTTGGATTATAAATATTATCGGAATTGTCGAGAAAAGAAAAGGTTTTTACGAGTAGTACTTCTTAATTTCTTTAAGCAAGACCGGCTCCGTCGTTTCGTTTATCTCCACGAATCTCTTGTTGGCCCGGCTGAAGTAATAAATGTCGCCGGTGTAAATGTCGAACCACAGCGCGTGGATATGCAAATCGTGCCTCTCCAGGCGCTTCTTCAGGAATCCGTACGACGCGATGTTCTGGAGCTGCTGCAACGTGTTAATCTGCAACAACAAAATAAGTTCCCCGAGTGTAACGTGACGAGCCGGGGCTACTACTCTCGCGGATACACTTGTTCGATCGTGTACTGACTTGGGACAGCTTGTCCTCGATGGCGAACTTGTCCTCCGGATCGATGTAGGCGACAAAATTCCGTAGTGGCGTCTCGGCCTGGAAGAGGATCGGCTCGCGGAAACCGGCGACCTCGAGATGCTGAAACCTCGCCAGGCTGCTGCTGGCGTGCGCGCACAGCCACGCTCTCAGCGGCGACATTCTCCTGTTTGTCTAAAATTCGGGTGGCATTATCGCGAGGGTGAGACGCGAGAGAGAAAAAGAAAAAAAAGGTCCAGAGCTTATCGTGAAAGAAACGCACTTGCGACGCGAACTCCTCGTCCCGTAAAGCGTAGAGTAGGTTCATCGCCTTGCAGTCGCTGTGGCCGCAAACTATAACGTGCCTTATGTCGTTCACCACGCATCCGAGCTCCAACGCCGCCGACTCGCACATAGTAAATTCGTCGACGAAGTGTTGCGAGTGCGGTACGACATTACCGGGATTTCGGACTGAAAAGATAAATTCTGTTAGGCCTTCGCGTTGCTCCCTCCTCCTCGGTTTTCGCTCGTTCCTCCATGGATGAATCGAGAAAGCACTGAATCCAATAAATCAAATATATCAAAAACACAAATTCTTGCAAATCGTTACGCTAAGAACAGTAGTTTTTAAATTATTTTATTACAAATACATATAAAGGAATTTTATTATAAATACGTATAAAGAAGATACAAAATATTATATACATATATATAACGAAAAATTAATTTATATTATAATTTTATTATATATGTATATAAAAAAAACGAAAAATAAATTTTAGAAAAAAAAAATTATAATACAATATATAAGATGTACTTATATAAAATATTAATTTGAATAAATTGATTCTCGTGGAATGAAATCCCCTGATTTAAATAAAAATATACAATTAAAATTGTATCGGACATACATTTTATGTTATCGTCAAAGAATCTCTGATGTAAGAAGCGCCGTAGAAAAAAAAGAAAATACACTGCGGTGGGATCACAGAAAAAGGAAACAACGAGGGTTGCGGGGGTTACGTGGGATCGCGATAATGCTACTATAATAGATCGTACCGACAAACATGTCTCCAACGTTCGTTTCCGTAAATCTAGTTGGGATCATCCGGGAGTCCATGCAGGTAAAGAACACTGCCTTTGGCTGTGATGGGAGTAATAACAAACATAGAATTATAAACTGTGCTAGCAAAACGATAATAATACGACATAAGTGAAGGTCTTTAGATGATTTTTTTTAGAATATGTAATATATCATTAAATGATTTATTAAGATGTTCAAAGTATATGAAATACAAAGGTATCTTTCTTAGATTCTTATCTCTTAGATTTTATTTTATTTTCAAAAATAGGGAATCTAAAAGATATATAAAATATATTTTTAAATCTCTTTACGACTTTCACGTCTTTCAGGCATGCGTGCTGTCTGGGGAGGTATTATAATATAAATTGAACATTCTATACAATATATTTTATAATCGGTAAAAATATAGTAATGCATTTTTGCCATGAATATCGTCGATAAATACTTTTTGATATTCTAATTAATTTACGGTAATCAAAAGAGTACGCGTTATTAGTGAAAACGCGCATTATAATAATTAAAAATCCATAGTCGGTAAAATAGATGTTTTGGTCAAATCTACAGTATTATATATCAATAGAGTAACTCAATTGGTAAAAATAGAATATAGCATGGTAAGGTAAAAGTCCCGTTGGATATCTAATTTATAATAATATATACAATGGCTCTATCGGTAAAAACAGAACACAAATTTTTTTTAGCGTAGTACCGGCGGTAAAGCAAATGGTTCCACCGTCATTAGACCGTCACGCGTACATACAATACATACATACATTCTCTAATCAATTATTGGTCAATCAATGGTTCGAGGTCATGATACAGGCCACTGCCTTTAAAACTGTACTTTAAAATGAGTAATATTTTCAGTCATATTAAATAGGGTTGCAAGTTTGTTTTTGACAGACGATCCGTGACCACCCGTATTCAGGGACGATATCAACAAAACGCACGTGGCCCACGCTCAACGTGGCAGCGCGAGAGGTACCCGTATGTATATGTATATCACACTCATCACGCGAGATATTTTTTTTTCTTATCATTGTACAAGCGTACCTCGGGATGGTCTTTGACTTGTTGAAATTGTTTCACCATTCCTTCCCGATGGCACTTTCTGTACCTCATAATCCCTTTGAGTATTCTGTCCATCGCAGCATTCGAGCGATAACTAAAACAAACCGTGGAAAACGCGTTTTCCGAACGGAGCAATGACAGCACACAATTCCGCCATTTAATAACTTGGCGGCGGGAAATTTAATTTCCCCATGATCTATGGCTGCGAGGAAATAAGTGAGCAGTTAGGTCCAATTCCGAAGCTTAAATAATAGTATCTTAAATAAAAATATTTTATATAAAACGAATTCTATTGGATATTGTTACCTAAAATTCGGTTAAAGTAAGTTGTGGAATTGGGCCTTAGTGACAATTGGTTAGGTTTTTACTGTTAGATCCCTATATCTAGACCGATTACGTTGATAAATTACTTAATTGTCATGCAACCATTATGTCTCCTGAACGCGCCCTATTTTATTTTTAGATTTCATCGGAAATTTCGATTCTAATACTTTTAAATAATTATATGACGTAGAAAAGAGAAATACCAGCCTCTCTCTATTCCCAGTTATAATTTATTTGCACATTTACAAAATACATTGTAGTTCCGTTACATCTCGCAAGTAAACCTTGCATCCGCATTTAAAGGTGTAAACATACAAATACACCGCACAATCTTTTCCTACGAAATTGACATTAATTATTTACCGACTTTACAACAATATATAGCAAGGTACTTTGATGTAACAGGCTGCATATCCATTCGATAGCTTTTTTTTATATTTGAGAACCTCAGTAGTAAAATTTATCAGTGAACACATAGTTAAAAGCGGTTATGTATCCATTATCATCATCAGAAGCTTTTCTACTGTCATGAATCACTCTCAAAAACAGAAGTGAATGTTCGATCTTACATCGTTATATCGTGACGCATATAGATACAGAGGAAAGATGTAATTACAATGGCTTATTTATAACTAGCGTTCGTTGGATGTTATTGCGACATGTTTCGAATCGCGAATGATCCTCGCGAAATGAAAATAGAAAAGAAATAGATTTCTAAAGAAACGAGAGAATCGCGTATGAATGAGAATTATTCTACATCGATAAATCGCAGATGTGTTATAACCATATTACATCCGCATGTAACATGTGAGATGAATTCATATTGATAGTCCTAGTGTACGACCTGAAATACAGCGATAACCGTCAGCCTCTTTCAGACACGTCGATTATATACTTATTTTGTCATAAACGCTCACGTTGAAAGCCACACATTGAAGTATACTTCGTGACCCCGATCTCCGTCGACAATCGTATCATCACGCTTTATCTTAATCCAGTTTACGATAATTTCCAGTAATTCAGCAGTTATTAACAGGATGGACCCGGGTGACGAGGCGCCTGGGTCGCGCCGACTTCTATCTGGTCAACGCTGAGCTCTGACTGGCACGCTCCAACTTTTCAAAGTGCTTCCGCGCGTTGCGTATGTTGATTAACGTCGCCGCAGATGCTGAAAGAAAATACACACATATAATAGAAATAGTTTCACGTAAGAAACTTACTTAAATACTTACGTATAGTTGGATCGGACATGATGACCATCACGTATGTATTCGAGGTAAATATGTCGATGAAGGCCGCGAAATTGGTATTTCTAACTTCCATACTTTGAAACTGCGCCGCCAATTTACTGCAAAGTTAATTAACTGTATCGCATTTCAATCTTACGAGACCTTTTTCCACACGGCTCATACTTACCTGCAACTCAACTTGAATTGTTTTATTATATTGGAAACCTTCTCGAAGCGATGAACGTCTCTGTGAAACTGTCGCTGGCAATGACTTATTACTAGGAAGGTCGCTCTTTCGAACAGAAGAACTTCGTCCGCGTCGATAATATTAGCAAATTGATTCAAGCTTTGTTCAAGCTCCTTCACGTTGGGGATCAGCATATATACAATGGATGACCATGCCCTGCAATGAGGATTTATCAGTACTTGTCTACTTTAATCCTCTGTCAGCAATAATTCTTTTATTAACACCTTCAGCAAGCTGGATCTTTTAAGTTCACTTCATGTTCACTTATTTTTATATTCTAGGCTCTCAAGAAATTAAAAAAAATTCTGAGTTACTTATGAACATCTCTATTATTCAATAAGTTTTAAAGTAAAATGAACCCATCAAATATTAAACTCAATTGTTTATACAAGCCGAAATTCACAAGATTCTTGAGAAAGTAATTTCGTTTATGCCGTAAAAGACTCAGATTGTCGATGGAGGATTAATTTTATTCTTGCTTTAACATATATGTACCTATATAACGTTTCATCCCATATACTAGTTCTGAAGCAGGTGCATTCTAAAGGCAAGCTCAGTCTTTTCAGATCTTCCTCTCTTTCCCTGAATATATAATCACGTTGGTCCTCTTGCACAAGATCCATTTTGTGAACCAGACAAAATATCTTCGCCTCTGGGCTGTTCTGCAGTATAGCTTCTAAACAGCTCTGATAGTAATGCATATCTTTGTCCAATTCTCTTGATTCTACGTCAAAGACGTAAATTAACACTTCTACATTTCTAAATATGTTATCACGTTGCGATGCGAAATAATTCTCCATGAATGCCTCTTGTCCACCGCAATCCCACAAATTTAGGACCAAATTGCCAAGAAAGCGAACGTGGGAATGTTCTACGTCAACTGTAATGTAAATTGCGTTAAACTAGTCTTTCTTTCAGTGACTATTTAGCATGATATGAGTGTAGCTTACTCGTCGCTCCTAAACGATGAGTGTCGCGAGCGATGTAATTGGCGAAAATAATGCTGCGCATACTCGTCTTCCCGGAGCCGCTCTTGCCCATCAACAACACCTAAAATGGTGCATATTATTTATAAGATTGCCTCGCAGGACAAAGAAGCATTTCCATACGAAAGAAAACTTGTGCAGGACGAAAGAATTACATGCGTATATGTAATATAAAAAAAAAAGGAAAAGTTTACCTTCTTCTTCATCTCGACTGAACTGTTTCGATAAAGCCTCCTGGAAAGAAAAGTTTCACAATACGCTGGCCTCGTCAGTCTGGCTTATCAACTGTTCTCCGCCCTAGAGCAAGGATCGCGCGCGACAGTACGCTCAACTAGGGACGGGCGATATCGTGTCGATTATTTTGACATCGATTATTTTTCTTTTACAGAATCGATTATTCAACGATGTTTTCTCAACTCGATTATTCCCTAAACGATAGTTTTTTTTGTTCGATGTCACTAGCATTCGCGAACTAGTATCGAATGTTCGGACGTGGCTTCACGTGGTTCGTCTCAGAAAATTTTAGAAGATTGCTGATGCAACCAACCATTCCCTTCCCTGATGACAAAGAAATATACATTTAAATCCTTTTTTTTTTAAATAAATTAAAATTTTCTTTTTACTACAACTCACTTTTGAGCCTTTCGCCTTTCTTTCTTTAATCTTCGCGTCAATCTGTCTT
>JAJVSH010000014.1:12380-39871 GCA_021460005.1 Tetramorium alpestre
CACACACACACACACACACACACACACACACGCGCGCGCGTACGCGGCTTGTATATTATCTAAATTAGAAATATACTTATCATTGAAATAACACTTATCATTATCTAATATATTGTTTCTTAGTTATTTTTTATTTATAATATATTTTAATAATTTTATTTAAAATAAATTAAAAAATATCTATATACATATACGTGAAATATATAAAAATATATTAGTTCATTACTAATTTATAAAATAAAACAAGATTTAATATGATAACGTTCAAATAAATTCAAATTCCTTTTTTAATCAATTATAATATATATGTATATTTAAATACATTTTCATGTATATTATATTCTTTTTTGCTATTCTTTTGTTATTGATAAATTTAAGATATTTATTCAGATATTTGCTCTTTTTGCAAACGCATTTTTTTTTCTTTTCATTTTCATACTTTTCATTTTCTTAAAATTGTATTCAGAATATTTCTAAAACTTTTAAATTTAGAAATTTAATTTAGAATATTTTTCAAGTTTTAATATTTCTCTTTGCTCGAATGAAACTTAAAGAAATTAATTTTGTGATATATAAAGTAACTTTTAAATAATTAAATTGAATTCATAGACTGCTTTATCTAAGGACATTAGCAATATGTTCATATTTATATTGAGATAAAAATATCAGTATCCTTAAAATAAAATTATGATAGAGATTACGTATTAATAAAGAAATTGTATACATAGTTTGTAACAGGATACCAGTATACTTACGTTTAGGTTTTGGCGGAATCAGTTTAATCCCTCCCTTCTTCTCATCAGGTGGAGTTGTTGGTGAATCCAGTGATAGCTTCACGCGTTTCTCCACCAATGGAACGTCCCTCAACGGCGATGGCCTCTTCAAGGGTAATTTTGGAGGTAGAACTTTCTTATCAGTAGCAGGAGCCACCTTCTTCGATCTGGGTGGTGGTGGTTTTACTTCTTCCTCTAGGCCGGTGGATCTGAATTTCGAATTAAACGTCTTCACCGTCTTCGGCCGCGTCCCTGAATCCTGGCTATTTTTTCTATTCTCAATGGAAATGGATATATTCTTCTTTTCAGTAACGAGTTTCGCTGCAACGGCGTCCTTCTTCGAATCTGCTTTCTCCTTGTTTTCTTTCGAGCTGTCGCGCGACTCGGTCGATGATTTTCTTCCATTCGCATCGTTTGACTTCTCATCTTCTGTTCGCTTCTTCGGTATTTTGCCCATCTTGGAACTCAACGCTTGACCCTGCACCTTTTCTAAAGTCGCCTTATCCTTTTCCGCCTGATCTTTCTTCTGCTTCTCCTTCTCCTTCTCCCGTTCCTTGTCTCGCTCGGATTTACTCTTTGAGTTATGTTTAGATGAGCTAGAGTGATGCTTATCTTTATCCTTGGAAGACCTATCTTTGCTAGAGCTGGAGTTTTTAGAACTACTACTACTACTAGAACCCGAACGGTGATTACTAGATCTATGGGATGTAGAGCTGCTGCGATGTGCACTGGAACTTGTGCCATGCTTCGAGCTCTTAGATGACGATGACGACGACGACAATGAAGATGAGCCATGATGATGGCCGCTACTTTTCTTCTCAGAACTGCTACTGGATTTTTTATCATCTTTTTTATGAGAGTCCCTATTTTCTTTATCACTAGATTTACCGCTATCACTACTGACAATGTCTTTAGAGTCTTTAATGTCTTTGCTTTTAACACCTTCAATATCTTGATTGTCTTTAGAACTAACTACAGTTTGTTTCACTTCACTACGATCGTGTCCCGAATCGTCCGATTGTACAACATCTACTATGTCGTCTCGACCACTAGCGACACTGCCGGCATTTTCTTCTATTTCGTCTAACTCTTCCGCTTCCAACTTCGTCTCTTGTGTAGCGTTTACGGCGTATTCAGTGTCCGTACTCGTACTGGCTGTATTTAGGACATTACTTATATTTGCGGCGTCCGTTTCTACTTTCGCGAGAACCTGATTGCCATCGCGAATAGTAATTTTGTAAACAGGCAGTGATGAGGACGATGTTACAACAACGAAAGATGGCTGTTTTTTACATTGCTGTTGTTGCGTTACTTGGTGGTGTACTTGCACAGTTTGCGGCTGTAGCCTGTCCTGCAATTGTTGCTGCTTCTCTTGATCTTGCTGATTTATCGAAATACTCGCGGTAGGTTGTTGCGCGAAGTCCTGCACGTGAACAGTTGCAGTTTCGGTGACATCTACGATTTGCTGACTGTTCGCAGAATGCTGCTGCTGTTGTTGTTGTGACGAAGGTGTAATTGCAGTTTGGCCTGCAATAGCGTTCGATGGGACTGAAACCGTCATGATTTGAGCCGGCACCGAGTTTGGCGCCGCTTCTCCTTTTACAATTTTTAACCACTGCTCCACAAGTCGACTAGCCAATGTTCGAACACCCTGGTGACTACCTTCTTTCGATAAACCCTTGATCAACTTTGGGCAATTGTTGCTCTTCAACCGCTCGATGTCTACTGGGCAAAGTAGCAGAAGTTGAAGAAGTTCTTGAATGAGAGCCCAGTTCTTGGCAAGAATGCCATCAGTGAGCCATGTGTGAATGAGATTCCATCCTCCAGCAGTCATAAATCTGCAAAAGAAAAGAAATTATAAAATGTAAAATATATATAAATAATATATACTTGCACTATTGTATAAATAATGTGTTATTTCAAGTTATATACTCCATTTCAAATTTTATTTGTTTAGAAATAGTATTATAAAGTTTATAAAAAACAGGTAAAGATTAACTCCATAAATATTAAAAATAATTAATTCGTAAAACAAAAAATAATTATATAGCCAGACTTTTAGAATCTTCTTTTTTTCATTGCTCTTCTATAGAAAGATTCAACAATCACATATAAATCTGATAAATTATAAAATTCTAACAAGAAATCTAACAAGGAACTGACATGTAAGGCTCGTATCAGTAAAAACGGCACACGATAAGCACCGTCTAATGGTTCTGAGCCTCTTACAATTTTTTCTTGCATGTGTATATTTTCTTTTACACAAACATACAAATTACATATACTTGTGTATATTAACATGCCGAACAATTTTTTTTACTTTAATCATTTTAATTAATATCATAAAAAACAATGGAATGAAGTGTATAAAATTAAGTGTTAATATTATATGTATAGATTTCATTTAGGTACTTACTGACTAAGCAAGTCCGTATTAGTGGTTTTCAATATTTGTATATAAATGCATTTTGAAACAAGCTTCTTAGAAAATTTTGTCATTAAATTAGCTAATCGATGAACTTCTTCTTTACTCTTAATACCTCCTGTTGGACCCAATAAAACGCTAAGGCATTTGAGCAACGATAGAGGATCTATACGTGGCTGAAAATACAATTTAAGAAGAAAAATTATTGATACATTCATCATATAATAGATATAAATTACTTACAAAATCTCAAAGTTTTTAAATATTTCAAAAATATTTAAAAATTATTAAAAAATAGAAAATATAAAAGATATCTATTTAAATCTTCAAGAAAAAACTTAAGAAATTCTCAGCCATGGAGATTTTCCTACCTTTTTTATTCAATTTTTAAGTAAAATTAAATAATCTTTAAATGAAAATTTTAAATACATGTAAATTTCTATTTCTCATTTAGATGGATAAATTTATAAATAAAAAATAAATTTTTTATTATAAAGGGATAATCAAGAGGCTAATTAAAGTCTAGAGATATTTAGACTATTTTGACAGTTTAATATAAATATTTAAATAATTAATTAATTAACATCTATAATGCAGTATTAAATTCATAATTGTGATTATTGTACAGATATTTATAATACAATAGAATAAAATTGTTGCACAACTTATTTTATTTTTCATAGTTATTATCCACATGGATGATCAAATATTAATTATAATAATAATGAAAATATGCAATTTTAAATAAAACCCATATAAATATAATTATTATATAAATTAAATCAAAATAATAAAAGATCATAAAATAATATTATAGGTAAACTGTTCGAATATTGGCAGACATTCAAATTAACAATCAATTAAAATAATATTATAAAACAGTCTTTATTGCTTTGTGATGTGGATTGTAAATTAGAAGAAAGAAGAGTCGCGTCACTTTCATTCAAAAAGTACATTCATAACCATAAAATTTGAAAAAAATAATAAAAAGGAAAAAAGAATATTACACGAAAAAAGTACATGAAATTTTCTTCCTGAGAAATATAATGAAAGAGAAATTACATATTCAGTACTCTTGCATTTACATATTCGGTACATTAAAAGGGAAAAATATATGGAAGAAATATACTTTTAATTCAATCCTCATTAAAATGTTTTAAATCTATTTAAAAAAAATGTTATTAATTTTATTGATTGGCCGACATAGTAAGATGCTTACGCGATACAATTCTAAAAAATATATATATATGTATTATATAATTTCTTAAAATAAATTTTTCTATTTTTCGATTTTTCTTAAAAAAATTTCTTAATTTTTTTCCAACAAAAAAATTCTTAGTTTTCCCAAAATAATAACTTGTATATGGATTTATTCACTATAGTAGAACAATATTATAGGTTTGATATAATTATTAATATACTAAAAGGATATTAATAATAAGTGGAAAAATAAAATTAATTAATTACACAAATATAGATTTCAGGAAAATATTAATATACTGATATCAATGCCATTAATAAAATAATATTTTTGTACTTAGATTATTATCAGTGAAGTCTTCTCTAATATTTGAATATTCAAATATAAAGATTGAGATAAAATTCACATATGGAATTATATTTGATTCATATATTAGCATTGATAATAAATATTTTTAATAAATAAAAATTTAAATATTTTTTTTTTACAATTTTCTTTGTAGTTTAGTTTATTTCAGAAAAATTTTTATTTCTTTTAAACATAAAACCAATTATCTCGTGCATAAAATCAATCTTTTTGTCGCGTATTTTATTTTACATTATTACAAACAAATAGAAGCAATCTCATGTTTTTATCAACCATTATTTATTCAGAAAATTTGTTTAGCGTTACTCATAGATAAATTGAATAATCTCGTACGAAAGTGATTGCACGGGACGAAGGGAAGAGAGAGGGAGGTTTCGTAATGGCAAAAGTGGAGTACGAGGTCGAGAGAGGGGCAAAGGTTATTGATCCTTCGGCCCGCGCCGTGCCCACCACGTGGCGCCATCTCTCCCGAGTTATGCGCCCGCCGAAGGTACGCCACGTTCACGCGACAAATTAAAAAAGAAAAATATTAAATTGCGTATGCCACTCACCATTTTGCTGATGTTCAGGACGTATTTTAGCGTGTTTCCATCACATCGGACATAGACCCGGCCTCGGCGATAGGATCATCCGTGCGCGCGTCTGTAACGAAAACGTAAAATACTTTGACAAATCGGTATCGGGCGGCTCGGCAAACGGGAACGGGCGACGCGCACATCACGCCATATTGCCGAATGCGCGTTCTCGCGAGCTCGCCGCGAGGTGAACGGAGACGGGCGGGATCGCGTTTCGCGGAGCTCTCAATCTATATTCGTCGCCTGATCGAGTTTCCCTTCGCGAGCCCAAGCCCCCTCCCCCCCGAAATCAGAAATTACGAGCTTTGTGCTCCGAGAATCGTCGACGTCATACAACGAGGTCGTCGGACATTACGCCGTCGGAGCGAACTCGCAGACAGGACTCCCCGCGTCCGGCTCTACCTTGTATTGGGCTTTACGTTTTACGGGTTACGCAATTACCATCGTCATTCCCTAACGCTCTAGAATGGCTACGTTAGATGCGAAGCGGGACTCGCAACCGGCCGCTCGTTAAAAATGCCCAAAGACTCAAGCGAAAATACGAGAATGCGCTACGCCGCAACGGGAATTTTCACACGACTAGCCCGGATACCCAGTACGCAGCCGTCGAGGCGCATATCCCCACGCCCGGTCGCTGCCAACGCGGTCGGCCAATCGGAATGGTGGCCGCCTCACCCGCCGACCAATAACGACCACCGCCCAAGCGCGCTTTTGTCACCTCGCCATCGTGACGCACCCTCTCCTCCTTTCCCCTGCGATCTATTTATGTAACACACCCAGAGATGTTCGCGAGTCCAAACGATTCTCGGATTTGTATCTTTAAAGTAAAATAAAAAAAAAAAAATCTTTCGACACTTTTTCCCGCTCTTTCAGCACTCAGTTTGAGGGAAGCTATGCCTCGGCACCGACTGGATTACGACACTTGCGAAGATAATCCTTTCACGAATTTGCTTAGCTTCGCGCGAAATGCCACCAATTAACACGAATCTTCGGGCCGGAGCGATAACGCCAAATGCCTCACGATGTCGCGATTACGCGTCGCCTCGGTATCAATCGGTATCGATAGAATCAATCACAGAACAGTCATAGAACATTCCCGATGGAAATGTAGTCGAAAACGTATTTACTATCAGCTCTTTGTTTTTCTCATTTTTTCTTTTTTTTTTTTTTTTGACGATCGTATTTGCCAGAGAATAGGTAGAGCCCACTCACAGTAGAATAAAATTATATCCTTTTTATGGAAAACAAATGTTCACGGAGATGTTGTGAGACGGTAAGAAACTGAATATATCCTATGATAATGTATGTGTAGCCGAATGATCTGCTCGCTGGGGCCTTGCCGGATCCAAGAGCGCTATGTGACCCTCACCAGTCTTGTGTACCCATTAACTGAATCCGTGTGCGCTGCGCTGTCTATTTGTCATCTGCAATTAAATGTCGTCTAGAATCCGTCGCAGCTACCAGAAGCGCGTGTCCGTTCAAGTAATTCGCCTCCGACGAAGGCGGCAATTGTCTCCGACAACGTGTAAAACGACCCTCACCTGACTGCGTAAAACCTGCCGCTAACCAACGAACAAGCCGGAAGTAGCCCGACTACGTCCTGTTCTTCCACCACGTGAGTCAGATACGCGACGCGAGATGCACGTTGAATCTTGCGAGACGTATTAATTCTTGCGTCTTTAGGCGACAATGATTGATTTGCGATTTTAATCGAGTTAACGAGCTTCGAAACGGGGGGTTATATTGCCTCGAGCCTCGAATCGGCGTGATGTAAATTCTGTTTAAGATTTGTATTGACTCGGCTTCTCTCGATCGTCATCCGAGAAGACGACGCGTTTATGGCTCGCACATCTGATTGTGTGGTGGGGGAGTAGGACGTAGCGGGCCTACTTCCAGCTTGTTTATTGGTCCTTGTGCACAATATAGAAAGTATTAGGGCGAATTCAGACCTTGGCATAAAAGCAGAAAGTAGGGTCGATTATGTATTTTTTAAAAGAGTGAAAATGTGAAAAATGAGCAGATTTACTAGGATATTTGTAATTTCATTTCTATTCCTTATATTTTCTATATTAATATTTATTCCTATTCCTAATTAAGTGTGTAATATTTATTTCTATTCCTAATATTTTCTTTATTGTACACCTAAGTAGCAAATTTTACGCAGTTTGGGCCCCACAATTTTTTCATAACGCTGCGCAGTTACTGATTGGTGTAACCTTTTAAATCTGAAATCATACATCAATCAGTGATCGTGCAGCGTTATTTATGTATACAAAAATTTTTCGAGTTCAAGAATCGGGTTCCACGTGAGAATCGTTTCATGCGAGCTAAAAGCAAGCTCATTAGCTGCCGGGGTAGGAAATGAATTTCTTGTTCTTTCTAAAGCCTGGTATCCACGGGCTGGATTTTCATTTTGATACAAAAAATTTTCACATACGAAAATAATTGTACAATCTTTTTCATTTTCTCTTTTTTTTCTCAAAATCTAATCACGTCTTTTAATTATACCCTGCGTTCGTTTTCTTTCAATTTTTCTCATTGGGAGCATACTATACTAAAAATCTATAAGATACGTTACGTATGTTATACATTTTTAATATAGTTTATGCTCCCAGTGGAAGAAATTGGGAGAAAACAACCGCAGGCATAGAAGCATAACATAATGCAGCTACGAAGAATTGACTTTACAGGTCTGTTCCTTTTAGCTGAACTTTTTGCAATCTGGTGCAATGTGGTGCAATCATAATCATAAATTTTGACGATTATTTATTTATGCAGCATTATGCAGTCTCTCGTTCTTTCGCATTAATTACGTTTCTAAGATTTGAAATTATTTAATATATCTAGTTTATAACAGTATGCTTAATATATTTAATTCGTACTGTACATACTACAGGATTTGCGTATCGTAATTTCGAGGTTTTGTCTGACACGTGCGTCGTCGATTTCTATAAAGTATTGTGCATAATTGTACGTAATAATTAGACAGACACTTTATTTTTGCAATTATCTTGCCGAGCATGTCGATCTTGAACACGCTTTATCGAGTAGGCGCATTGGCGCGAGCGAGTTTAACTCATAAGGTAGGTTTTTTTTTATGCAAGAAACGGCAAGAAAGCCAATATTTTTCAGGACAACTTCGACCGGACTTTGATTAACTTAGTTGAGTAGCTGCACTATTTTGCTAATATAGAAATATTAATTTTTCTTTCTCTAATAAGATGATTAAGCTAGGAGTAACAAATTGTATGGAAATTATAATTTAAGCAACTCTGCTTAAATTGTTAACTTAATTAGTAATTTAATTAAAATTGCTGCAAGATTTACAATTATGCAATCTGTTATCCCTAATCTAATCTTTTTCTCCATATTAAATAACGAATTAAAATTATTCTATCTATACATTAATAAAATAATATGAATAATCTTTAATAAGCTCAATCACTAATTAAGTTAATTAAAGTTCAGTCGAATGTCCATATCTACCAATGCAGATTAACTTTAATTTCGGTTTAACTTATTTTTCATTCTTTTCCAATTTTTAAAACTAGAAAAGTTAAAAAAATAAATTAAGCTGAGATTAAAGTTAATCTACATTGATGGAAATGGACTTAAGTCGCCTTTAGATGTGAATTACTTACAGTTCAATTCGGCGAGAGCCATCACATTTTCGCTCACGCATTGTGCCGAGGAAGAAAATACAACTGCAACTACAGAGACTGCAACTGCAACTCCTGAGCCTCCGCGTAGGCTAGTTGTACCGGTGGAGACTAGTATCAAGTACATGAATAGCGACGGTAAGAAATGTATTAATGAGTTTTAAATTGTTTGTCAAATTGTTCAAATTTATCTTACAAACTTACATGACACGATTATCATACAATTATAATTATTGCAAAATCAAAAATTGCAGCTTACAGGCAAACTTATAGAGATGAACCGGTATGGAAATCATATAAGAGAAATCACAAAGGAGTGTTTCCACCAAGGAAAACTCGAAAAACTTGTATAGTATGTATGCACACGTTTCTATCGCGTTGTGATATGATTAATGTAATGCTTTTAATAATGCTGTATAATCAATTAGAGAGGTGGCCAAATTTCCACTGGAAATCCGTGTCCTATATGTAGGGACGAATATCTTGTACTCGACCATAGAAACGTCAAGCTGCTTGAGCAGTTCATCAACAAACATAACGGAGATGTCCTGAGTTATTCGTAAGCATCCAAGCTTTATTATCAATATTTATTATATTTTGTTATATTTGCGCTTATATCTTTTGATACATCTTTATGAACTTCTTATTTATTTACAGGAAGACAAACATTTGCCAAAAGAGGCACAAAGAACTCCTAGTTGCATTAATCAAGGCCAAAGATTACGGAACTATCACATTCGATGTTCCTATAAGAAAATACGATTATTCAGAGTGGATACCGTCAAACAATTAATTTTTAATTATTTATATCATCGTATTACGACGTTTATGTAGTCCCTTATTAAAGCTGAACGAATCTAAAGAAAATATGGAAAAAATGGAGTCTACGTTTGTCATAATAGGAGGCGGTATAGCTGGTGTATCTTGCGCCGAAGGATTGAGTTTTCTCGCTCCAGAGGAAAGCATAATTTTAATTACCACTAGTCCCCTGATAAAAGCTGTAACAAATATAGTTCCCCTCGGCAAAACATTAATGCATTTTGACGTAGAAGAAAAAAGCGCAACGGTATTGAGCGAAAAGCATAAAATGTTACGAGTTATTCATGATACTGCAGTTAAAATCGATACGACTAAGAAGCTGGTAGAAACCGACGGTGGAAAAGTCATAAGCTTCAAAATGTTGTGCCTTTGTACTGGTGCAAAACCCAATCTGATTGCCGAAAACAATGAATTTATTATAGGTATTCGCGACACGGAATCCGTATTACAATTTTCTCACAAACTTAAAGATGCCAAGAGGGTCATAATTGTTGGCAATGGGGGAATCGCTACCGAGATAGTGCACGAAGTTAAAGGCGTCGAAATGATCTGGGTAATTAAAGACAAGCACATTTCCGCCACCTTTGTTGATCCTGGAGCCGCGGAATTCTTTTTGGACAAGATTTCTTCAAAATCCGATATGTCGGAAAATCTCAATAAAGACCTGCCAACCAAAAGAATGAGATACGTTGTTTCAGATAGCATGCCAGTTAAAAAAGGAGCCGCTCTTGGCCCGGATTGGCACAACAGCTTTGATATAAGTGGTACACATTTTACGCCTACAAATGTCCAGGTTGAATATGAGTGCGAGGTATCAAAGTTACTCACCCCCGACGAACGAAAACAGTTTGACAAATCTACAGAAGAGTGGCCAATTTACGCGCAGCTAACGAATAGTAAGATTATTGGATGCGATCTTATTATCTCAGCAACAGGTGTTATTCCAAATTCCGACATATGTGGATTGGAAGATCTCGAAAGAGGAGAGGATGCTGGATTGTTAGTGGATTGGAAGTTGGAAACTTCAAAAAAGGATATTTACGCTGCGGGAGACGTATGTACTGTTGGCTGGCCAAAAGCGAAACACTGGTTTCAAATGAGACTGTGGACGCAGGCTCATCAAATGGGTCGTTATGCCGCCAAGTCAATGGTTTCAAATTTAAAATGTGAAGAATTCTTGCAAGACTTTTGCTTCGAACTTTTCACTCATGTGACCAAATTCTTCTCCTACAAAGTTGTTTTACTCGGTTTGTACAACGGGCAGACGTTGGGGAAGAATTATGAGATACTTTTGCGAATTACCAAGAATCAGGAGTACGTTAAAATCATTTTACAAAACGGAAAAATGCAGGGTGCAGTACTCATTGGGGAAACAGACTTGGAAGAAATGTGTGAAAATTTGATACTTAATCAATTGGATTTAAGTATATATGGCGAAGATTTGTTAAATCCTGATATCGACATTGAAGATTACTTTGATTGATATATACACCATTAAACTTTTTAATAAATACATCTATTAATGTTTCCTTGTTAATTTTACTTTGTATTGAATTCATATTGTAATAAAACTTAATACTATATGCCACTTATGATTATTTGATTTATTGTCATTTATGGCACAAATATGAGTACTTTACAAAATATTCGCAATCTTTTTTACATATACAGTCTTACAAGCTCATAAATTTTAAATTATTTTTGTGTGTGAAAGTAATAGATTTTAAATTAAACCAAGCCTTAAATTTAAAAATACAAGTATTAAATAAGTATTAAAAACTTAATTTTTAATCAACGACATGTTATAAAGTTTGTACGTTCTATCATTAAGTTCCTCTTAAGTTTACATGCGTAATATACAATTTGCAATATCAGATTCTTAAGCTACATATTACTTTCTTACAAATTACGGGAAAAATAGAATTTGTAATTGTTTGAATTCTATTTTTACCTAACACACTCTTAAAATAAAATCTTGTGCATACATTCGTTATAATATTTTAATAATTACTAAGTCTTTTTTTGTTTCCTTACGTTAAATAAAATGATATTTTAATAAACTAAATTAAAAAATTTTATGGATCAATAATATAAAATGAATCAATAATTAAAAAATAAAACAATGAAAATCCATAAAACCGCGTTCCAGTAAATGATTTATAAAATATGATAAAATATAATTTAATGAAGTGTTGCATAAATCTAAATCTGTGATATAATATGTATTATTATATAATATATATTATATATATATTAATATAATATATATTATATGTATATTATGTTTTTTTTTAATTTTTAGTAACAGTAATAATAAAAGTTTATTAAGAAATAATAAATATTTTAAATAGCTGTTGCTTTCATTTTATCAAGTTTTGATATTAGGTTTTATCAGTAAATCTTACATTCTTTTGCGCAGTTTCATCTTTCGTATCCAGCATATTCCGCATACTGGATTTCTTTGGCGAGCTATTGTGATTTAATAAATAATTTTTAGCATCATTTTTTGTTGCTAACTTATCTACGTCATTATTGCTAATACTGTCTGTCGAAATATCTTTTTCCTTGCATTTATTTGTAGCTTTATTACAAACCTGTGAAAGAATATTTTTTATGTCGTTTGACATGTCAATAACAGTATTATTGGCACTATTTATTGAATTTTCACTCGTATTCTCGCACTCACTCGAATCTTTACTCTGGAAGCTATTTTTTAAGAACTCAACAATATTTTGCATCTTAGCTAATGATTCGACAATCGGTTTAGTATCATGGTTCTGATTTCGACACAGCTTGTTCAACGTTTTCGTGGCAATTTCGATTTGAGTAAGACACGCATTTACATCCTCTTGTTGATCATGCGTTATAGATGTATCGTTCATCGTTTCTTCCAGTAACAACTTGTCCAGCTGAATACTTTTATTCAACTGCTTTTTCACAGGAGTCATATTTATCGAGATCCTACTACTGTTTAAAGAATCTTCAAATATTTCCGTCTCGTAAGACTCCCACTTATAATCGGAATCCCATAGTTCTTTTATTGAATCTTTTATATCGTCACAGCTTCTTAGGCGATAAATCCAATTTAGAAAGTCCGTTGCTTTCCACAGCGTTTCCATCGCAATCGTTTTATCACGAACACGAATTACTGGCTGCAAATTATTTTCCACAATTGTTTGTTGTTGGTCAAATTCCTAGAATTCGAAGAAAATTTTAAAGGAATTGTGCACGAAATCAGATATACAATGAATAATATTATAAACAGTGAGAAATTCCTCGTTAAAAAATATCATACCACAGAATAAAAGATTTTTATATAAAAATAACACATACACTTATTTGCTTATGATATTAAATTTATACGTCAAATCAGATATAACTTTTTTTTATAACGATTTGCTGTGATTGAAGTGTTATCGTCATGAGTTCCTAATACCAAAAGCATATCAATGTTCATGATTACTGCATCATATGTTTCGAAAGAGTTCAACTAACAACGATATCAGTATCTCGTAGTTACAAACAAATTTTAATACACATGATATGTATTTAATATAGAAAGATTCACTTGTATATACTATAATATTCGAAATCATTTTTCAAGAACAAGCAATTGAAAAAAATTTTATAGGTAGTTTTTAATTATATTTTTACGCGAAAAATTACGGCTGTGTAACAATTCATGTAATTGTTATAAAATAACTCACAAAATCATATCCGGCTTCTTTACATCGCTGAGTCGCTTCCTTAACGAGTATATGCATCTCGTGTAGACTAATTCCACCAGCCGTTATCGTTTCTCCATTCTTCATCTTTAGCGCATTCTCAATGTCCGCAGTCTTTTCGTTTAAAATATTTTCGAGCTCTTGTAGGAAATTCGATTTGTACGGCGTTAATCTTGACTGACTTTGCTCCAATTGCATTTTCTTAATCTTATTATTGATTTCCACCTCCTTGCTCAGTAACTCCTTTTCTAATTCCAGCTCCTTTTTTCTATGATCAATTTGTTCGAGTGTGTGCTGTTGTTCTTTCAGAGTACTATCAAGAAATTTGATTTTCTGCTCATATTTCGATTTTTGCGAACCGAGTTGTAATTCTACTTCGCGCTTAGCATTTTCGAGTTCTTTTATCGCTTTCTGTTTCGATTCCTCCAGTTCTGCTCTTAATCTATATGAAGAAAATTTCTGTATTTAAAATGATGTCTGTATTAAAAATGATAAATTTTTGATAAATAACGAAAAAATTTAACATATCAGAACGCAGTTGTGTTAAATCAATGTATTAAATGTAATCATTTATGTAAATGATCATCTCGATAAATGGTTATCGAATCGACATTTACGTCACTAATGATAGTAGAGATAGCAATTAAAAAAGACGTAAAGCATTACGATTAGATTCTTTAAATGGCAAGTGAATTTGCTGTTTATCATTAGCTACGATATAAATATTTTTGTACAAACAACTACATTCTGATTCTAAACAAAAATGAGTCCTTGAAATTTTATGTCAAAGAGTTTCTCTAACTACATTTGTCCTAATAAGCGATACATACTTATCTTCCTGTATTCGAAGAATTTCCTGATGCGCAAATTCAAAATCTATCGCTTGTGTGGAAAGCTTGACATTGCAGGTTTCGTCATACGGATTTAGGACTTTAAAATAATGATTACCGCCGATGACTAAACGATCGCCATGTTTAAGCATAACTTTTCCAGTCACCATCTAGGAAGAGTAGAAACATTTTTATTTAACGTTTCTATTAGCAATTAATCCGTTATTGTTACCTGTCCATTGACATATGTGTCTGCACCCATCTCAGGCGTCAACATTAATTTTTCCTCGTTATTTTCAATAGAGCTAGAAGAAAAGAAAATAACTTATAGCAAACGATCGTATACAATATTTTAATTAATAATATATAATAGAGAGAGTAAAAAAACGTTAATCATTCATTTATAAGATTCGAGTATTTAGCAGAAAATTAAAGCAAGCATATTTTAATAAGTATTTAGTTTTATCAAATAGCATATACGTAAATTTATTTCATAGACAAGCTGCAATTCCTTGTATGTTTATTAGAAAAGTAGAATTTAAATTTAAATTGCGTCGTAAATTACCAACTTATTCAGATTCCAATTTATTCATCTTCATGAATCCTTAATGAGACCTGTATAATGTGACATGTTACCGACATGAATATGATAAAATTTAATTATAAATAGAATACTCTAATATAGAAAATTTTGACAAGGTTTACACAATTATAAGAAACACTGAATCCATTTTTACGCTCCTGCCAGAATCCATCTAGTCAATATAATTAAAATAATTTATACAGATCAATAATTTCGTTATCTGATGTGTTGTGTAACAATAGCACCATGCATTAGGTTTGGAAACGATTAGTTGTAAGAGACAAACGATGCAAAGCGTGCTGATAATAGAAATACATATAACTTCAGAAAGTTCTCGGAATTGCTGTTGTAATTTATAGGAATTGTGAGGAAACAAGAAAAATTTTTATTTTATAGTAAAATAATAAGATATGTTTTTTTTTAATATGCGTGATATCGCATCGAGTTGAAAATGTTTAGAATTAAAAAAATGTATAAATATTAAATTTAATATTTTGTTGACAAAAATCAAAGATATTATTACTACAAGAAATAAAAGACCTCGGATTTATGACTGGCTTCCTTCTGAAAGGACAGCATTTTTATAATGATGCTAATATTATTAAGTTATGTAAATATATAACTGAAAAAACCTTCAGACATTTTTCAAGAAGGTGACCAACTTTACAATCACTCAAGAATATTGGTTTGTAGAAAAACCTAAATTATTTAGATTTTTTCAGAAATATAGCGATTCCGGGAAACTTTTAAAGCTGCTATATAAAACAGAGTATAAAACAGAGAACACATTCATAATACATTTAAAATATGCATTTGACAGAAAACTTAGTAACATTAGAAAAAATCTCTCCTCTTCTCCCATTCATCCTCCTTTCCTCCTTCTTCCTCTATTTTGCCTAAGCATAAAAAAAACAAACGCACACACAATCCATGACTAACCAGTGCAATGCCCTAACAAGAGGTCCATCCAACATGATATCCAGATTTTCAGAAATGGCTTCAGGCCCGCTATTCTTTCCGATACGAACCAAACCTGGAGGTATGAGATATAAAAGTGTACCAGATAACAGAGGATCAGCCGCGAGATTTACGAGACAAGGCTGCTTATCTCTCTCTTGGAAATCAATCTCGATGGCGATTCCGCAACGGCGCAAATATTTGAGTTCCGAGCTTTTCCTCTCTTCAGCTCTTTGGAACTTTTCGTGCGGACTCCTGTAATTATATGTGGCTAACGATTAAGTCTTACCGATTCAATGTAAATCGAAAAAGTCGCTAGTTAGATTTGCGAAACAGCCCAGACTTCACTTGCGAGGATATAATCCTGGAACTTTTAATAAGTTTTACTAAAAGTATAAATTAAATTATAACTTCTCCAGTCCTTAACATGAAAAGATTACTATAACGTCTGAGAATAAAACATATCACATTTAAAGATCATATCTCACAATTGTAATATCTTTAATTAATTAGTTCCGGAAATTTTCCGAATTAATCTTTAACCCGAAATTAACAAAATCATCATTGCTGATCATTGTACCATATGTTACCTTGGAATTGTTCTTTCCAAGGCTGAATGAAAAAGATAATTGATAATTTTTAATTAAAAATGTAATATGACTACAGAGAGATTTAAATATTGTTTCGCTTAATTTTTTATCCTATGTAAAAAAGACAAAATGATCTCACTTACATCTGAGTGACAGCCAACTGCTCTTCCGTTTTTTTCAATTGATCTTTCAGTTTGTCAATTTCTTTTTGCTTTTGTATGATTTCTTTATCGGACTGGTGGGGTGGGCTCCATGCATAAGACTTGATGCGATCGAGCAATTGACAAGGAATAACTCCAAATTGCTTCTCATATCCCTGGCGTACTCCGCGTAATCGTAATACTTCGGCCTTTAATTCACTATTGGGATAATAATTTGTTAAATTAATTGTTAATTTGTTAAATTTTTATTCAAATCTATTAGGATAATAAGTTATTATATAATTTATCTTCGACATTCATAGCAATTTTGTATTGCACGATGCAATAAGCGAGAACACGAAACTTTTATTGAATCAAAAATTGAATGTTTTACCGAATCAGCCGATCGTGCGGATCTTCATTGATACGGATTCGATTGACTATAGCCCGAGCTTGGCATGCATATCGAAGGGTCGCCAGGGTCTCCTCCACATGGATATTGGCTGGTGATACTGTCCCCAGCATCGCCGTTCGTGAATTTCCTCCTAGGCTCTCCTGCAAAAATATTCGTTTATTTTTCCATAATATTTTGATTTGCTTTACATAATTGGTCTGCGATAAAAGATACAGCCACTATCGCTGTATCAAAAAGCGCAAATCTAATCAATTGTCAATTCATCGTCGGATATCGTTATCGGCTCTCATTCATCGACGACGCATTCTCTTCAAGTATCATATAAATAGAGAATAAAATTTCTGAAGGTAGATTCTTGTTTTCGCGGTTCTTAAGATAATCTTGCAGGCACTCAATCTTTTTAACTCTAATCTTTCGAATTCCTATCTTTTACTTCGCCATTCGCAGAACTCAGGAAATAAATGAGGATTTAAATAATCCAACAGAAATCATTAATCATATCAGAATTTTATATCATATATGAGGAACGAATAATTTTGAAGTATAACATTTTAGATTTCATATAATTTATATAATAATTACAAATAGCAATGGGAAAATTGTATTGTTAATGATTATTAATAAATAAAATTTGCGTGTAGAAAAACTTTGGAGAATATCCGAGTTCAAATAAATTTGAAAAAAATTCTACAGATTATTTATTACTGATTATTATTATTAACAATCTATATTAGCTCCATATCAGATGGAGATATTGAAAGGATATCAGTATTTGGAAGAAATTATGTAGATAAAATATTTTACGTCTGGACTTTTATATATACACCTGATTATATCATAATAAGATAAATTGATGAACTCTTGTACATTATACGATAAAAACGAAGAAAAAATTAATGTTTAATACATTAACAAAAAAAAAAGTATTAAAGAAAGCTCTAAAATATGAGGAGAAAGCAGCAGGAGATTAGCAAAAGGATATTTAAAGAAAAACGCGAAAAAAATTAGACAAACAGAGAAGTGCATAGAAGAAATAGATACGGTATGCTGAATCAAGGAACAAAGATAATAGTGACGTTGCACAGTTTTCTACTTCCTACCGTTTCATTGAATCTACCCGAATCACATGCGGTGATCTTTGATAATAATCGCAAAAAAACATCACGAGAATAAGATTTGATTGATGAGTACGTTAATCATAAGGCTCGATCATTGTTGAGATACAAGTACAATACCATCGTCGCGCAAGTTTATCTGCGTATCTACAGATCTTAACAAACTGTTTTTACATGTGGCGGAGAGAGAAATAATAAAAAAGAACATGTTCGACGTACTGTGACGCTATAATTATTTGCGATCATAATTCTTGTCCACTGTGAATCAGTCGCAGAAAAATGAAGATATAAAGTCAGCACAATGGAATGTTCTTTTTTTTTCTTTTGTGTTGAAAGATGTCTAAATGTCTAAAAACTCCATTAACGAAACTGAAAAATCATTTTATCCTTTTTACGTTTTCTATCTTCTTATCTCTCTCTTATATTCATATTTTGTAGAAAATGTTTATCGAACGTACAACGGAATGTCAAGTGGAAAAAATGTCGAAGATTATCTTTAGGTGTTGAAATGCAGCAGGCAAGGAACTAATTGAATCTTTTGGATAAAGACGATAATGAAGAATAACAAAATCTGCAGAAGAAATATTAATTTCGATTTATTTATTTAAACGAAAAGGATTCTATTATATATTATATTTATAAATGATATACAAATAATACACAATTTTTCAATTGTATTTCAGTAGCGATATTAATAACATGCATTATTATTAATATATGCGTTAATACATTAATATCATATATAATAATAACGATGAAAGAGGAGAAGTTAACAATTTTACAGTTTTATTCTCTATTTTTATCGCTGTCTTTGAAAACACCGTCCACGATAATTTTAGCAGCAAACGGATGCGATTTTATATATTTCTGACGATTGAAAATTACATTATCTTATCGATTCGCCACCGCTGCTGAAAGTGCAACATTTTTTTCCCAAGTAAAACGAAGAAAACAAGAATAGAGAGGCGATATTTGCGGCGCCAAGACGCACGCGCCGGTATGCACGTACGCACGCGTGCGCGTATACGCGCGCGCGCTCGCGCACGCACGCATGCGATTTTCCTCGTCGCGCGTGTTATTACCTTTTGCGCGTCGTGAAGCGGCGAAGGTGATTGGTCGAGCGGAAGGTGGGGCACCGTCAACGTAAACGCGAGCGTACGAGTTTCGAACGATAGGGGGGTGGCGGAAGGGGAAGTAGGAAGATATGGACGGAAGAAGCGGTGAAGCGGAGTGGGAAAGGGAAGGGGGGTAGCAGATAAACGATTACGCGCGTTAGCGTCCACGCTTCGTTTAGTTCAAAGCGAGAGAGCCACGAGGCGTCGAGAGTTCGCTTCCTCTTCTTCTTTTCTGTCTGTATCTCTTTCCCGCGAAAGAAGAAACTGCGTTTCTGCGAGCCGGACGTATAACGCACGACCGGGCACGACGCACTTGTCAACGCACACGTCTTATCAACCGATTCTCGACAAGAGCGGTTTCGGAGTAGCTTGGAAAAAGAAAAGGGAGTCGCTGAGAGAAGAGACCACGCTTCTCGACTACGTGAACTGGCAAATACGGTCTTCGTATCTTATTTCAACGCCGTTGAAACGTCGACCAGCGCGGTTCGCCACACGGGGCACCATGGACCTTGTTTACATACCGGAGGTGCTCACCTACGGGTACTCGCGGAATCCGCAGTACCGCGACTACGAGCAACCGTGGAACAGGGACTACTTCAACAGCACCAGTAAGAACAGAACAATTTCTTCATCTTGTTGAGTTATTCTTTAGTTGAGAGATTTACACTCGATTCAATGTTTTACCCTGACAGAGTGAAACGTGCTAATTTATACTGCGAAAACTGTTCACATGCTCGTTTACATCCTTTGGTTTAATTAAAGTCTTGGCCTTGACAACGACTTGTTAAGTGATAACAAATGCGCTCTAGTTATTAAGTAGTATTAGCAGTGAGCGATAAGTGTCTTCTTGCGATTATAGTTTCATCGCGAATGCGTTTCTTTAAAATGGATATGCACTCAGGAACATTTTTATCAGCTCGTTTTTCTTTAGAAAAATGTTTAGAAATATGTTTTTCGAGTTCGTTTGAAGTAAATGTTTGTTGGTAAAAAGGAATAAGTTCGAAGAAATTGAAATCGATTTTTCGTAAATCAATGACGAAATTGCTAACAAATTTAAAATCCCTATTTTTAGATTTAAAATCCCTATTTCTAAATTTTAAATCCTTAACATGTCCTGTGCGCAGGCATACTCGTGACTTTCTGTTCTGTGTGCTATCGATGCAGTAAAAAAATACGTTGTTTTTAAATTAATGTAGCTTTACAAACCTATGATGTAAGAATGCAAATATCAATTTTATTAGCAAAAAAAGTATGACGTACAAAGTGCACATTACAACAAAGTGATGTAAGATATTTGATATAGAATCTCTAATAGTGAAAATTGCTCAGAATTGACCAGAATGGAACGAGCGATTAAATTTAAAAAAATTTAAGGGAAGGAAACAAATTGTCTTCTCTAAATTCTTCTGTCTTCGCGACAAAATTTCGATTTGGGCTCAAATGTCAGGATACCTAATAAAATTAATAAAAAAGTAATCAATAAAAAAGCAGATTAGTATCCCTGAAAATTTTTACCACGAGAAGACTTGACTGCGCGTTATTTAAAGCGTTCACGGATGAAATTCATTTAAATTTTTCCGAATAAGATTCATTTTTTTCTCGGCGTCACGATGCATAATTTAAAAACGCGGCAGATTCTCGCGTGCATTTTTGCCGAGCATAATTAGAAATGCTTACTTGATGCAGTCTTCACAAATAGCACGCGAAACAATTTTCCAACGTGAACGAAAATATACACTTTCGCGAGAGATTAATATCAATTCAATTAAAATCGACAAATAAAAACTTTCCGTTTTCAGTCCACGTTTCTTCAATGCACACCTTTAAGCGCGAGATTGCGAAAATAAATCGTGAAGTAAACATCATATTTTCGGCCAAAAAAAATTACGAGGACTCAGTTGGCAAATTATCTCAAGACAATATTTCTTCACGTCTCTCTCTGTGCACAGGAAGACGTATCTTATCTCTGACTTTAAATTTGTTGGTCCGGATCGGTATTGAGTACTCATCCGTTAACTGAATTTGCAGATGGGCGTACAATTTTCTTCTATTTGCTCGCCCGAGTTCTCGAGATCGCTGATAAATACCGCGGATATACGGATACCTTAAATAGCAAATAATTTACAGAGACATTTCTCCATTACCAGAGCCTTTGTCAATGCCATACTCGATATCTATTGAAAAACTCCTCGAGCACTCTCCCAGTTAAGTTATCCACGCGACTAGAGAAAGTGCTTCAAACGACAACATCGACATTACCTTACACGAAGAAGAAAAAAAGGGAGGGGAAGAGAGAGAGAGTATTATTTTATCCTGAAATATTTTCCAGATAGAATCTGTTCAATTTTCCATCTGGAAAGTTCTTTGTCTTGAAGCACGCGGGATACATATATTCCGAAATAATCCGAATATCCACATATTGATAGCACAATAATAAAATGAGCTAATAAAGCAGACAATAAAACGACCTGGATAACACACTCTCAAGGTGAGGCAAGCTGAGGGAAGCAACTTAGGAAACCGCAGGAAAATTGTGGTGGCTGCGATCGGAAGTTTCAGGCGGAAATTGCGAATATTTTCATCGGATGTTGCGTGGAGAATTGCAGGAACTGTTTGTTAGTTCTTCATTATTAGCCGCCTACGCAACCGAGTTATATTAGTCCGGATCTGTTTGTTGTTCAAACGAGAAGTAATCGAACGTAAATGCACTGAATACTGAATAAAAAAATAGCACAATTGCAAAAGTTCAATTTTTCAGAATTATTGATGCTCACAAAGAAATCTCGCAATCATTCTATGACACAGAGTTTATAGCTTCAGCTTTCCTTTCTATTGTGACCGTGAAAGTTTTATCGATAGTTAGGATAAAAATCGAATGCGCAATAAATACAAAACTATTCAAGAATTATGGAGCACAGGCACAATACCTTTCTGCGATAAAGTGTACAAAGAGTGCTGGAAAGTATTGCAACCACGGATGTTGAAATAAATGCAATTATGATAACGAATGTTATCGATATTCGCGCGTAAAATAGCAGTGGAGTAATTATCGTTGAAAATTCGTGAACAATAACTGTCTTTATGCAATATAGACCTGTGCGTTATATTTTACGTCGCAAGCTATAACACGCAGTAAAAAATTATCAATAAATATTTCAGATAAAAGTTTCAATTTCGTAAATACATGTATGTAATTGTATTAGCAAAATGTAATTTAAAAAAAGATGTTTTAAATTTGCAAATATATTACAAATTATGCAATTTTTATGTATTTCAATAGAGACTGGATTTCCGGGAAGAGAGATTACTATTATTAAATTACACAAAGCATAGATATATACGATAAATTGCAAGAAAAACTTTGCGAATTTAATTCATATTTTTATTACGATTTAAATACTAATATAAATACGTAACTAATATAAATACGTAAGTAAATACGTAAGTATTTATATTAGTTATATCTATCAGGTAGATTAAAAATGCTAAAATGTAAAATGTATCGCATATTTTGTATTACACGCATTTCTCCTGCTAATTTCAAAATGTCATCTACGTCGCTAGCTCGTGCTAATAAAAAATAAAAATTAAAAAAATGCGGCATAGCAACACGAATAATCAACGATTCTCTTTATCATATATTATCATATATTAAACCGCTATACTATCTAAATATATATATCGCGTCGTTGCAGGGAAATTAATTATCATGAATCCGCGCTCTTTTGTGGAACGCATTTATTTAATCCAGTAATATCTGCTGTGATATATATGTATGTACAATTATTCTCTTTGTCGAACGAACGATTTCGAGACGTTATAATTTATTGCCAAGTATCGAACACACATTGTTTTGTGAATAGTAAAAAAGAAGAGACATTTACATCCAAAAAGGCACGCGCGTTGTCGTCGTATATTCTCATGCAAATCGAGCCTCCTCTGTTTACGTCGTCGTAACGAGATAAGAGTTACATAATTATAGAAATCACTAGCACGGAATGTTTACTTGTGACTTTGGATATCTCTATCGTTTCTCACATCGCATCTATTCCTCGTTTTTACGTCGTCGAGCGATTGTAACAATACCCTGATGTTTATTGCGCCCGATTCCAACGCAGATAAATAACAAAAAAAAAAAGATTTGACGTTATCACATTTGGGAGATAAAATGCAACCAGATAAAATTTTATTATCGTTACGATCACAGGTTTAAAAAAAAAGTGCATCGATGAAAGATTAATGATTGTGGACGTTGCGAAAACGATTAGGTCTTATCATATATGTTTTATCAGCGCGATTACGTAAGACAAAACACCTAACATGTTTTGAAAACCGATGGATTCTTCAGTAAAATTGAAATGAAAATTCTCTCATAGGAATTTAAGACCTCTATTTACTAACGTTACTCAAGGAGAAAAAAAAAGACACGTCACGAGAGCGAGATAGACAATCGAAATAATCCGCAGTTATCCTATTCCGGTTACTCCAAGCGTCCGTCACGCGTACATTTCTGTAATACACACGTGTCTATTTTTAGCCGGTACCCTTAGGCGGCCACGCCGCTACACGACCCGAATCGGCGTTTCAAGCGCCACACAGCATCAATCAGCGGATTGTTTTTAACATTTAAAACGCGGGGGAGTGGGGCAACAGTTGGCACACGGTGCGATCATTGATCGCGAGACGCTCCAATTTCAATTTCAGTTACTTCGACTAATCAGATCTCGCGTGGGGATCCTTTCAGCTAATTACAGGCTACGCATCTGATATGATTAACGAATGAGTGGAGATGAACGGAATTTTTCACGAGTGTGCGTTAATCATTCCGTTTAATGCGTTCTTTATTTAGCGATAGTAGCTCGTTGAACGTAATCAGTTTTCATAAAGAGAATCTCGAGACGCACATTCCAGTTCTTACAGGCCGAATCGTTTCTGTCGGATTAATCATTCGTTTAATATAATTGTAATCCGTCATAGAATGTTTGCAATGTATTCCGGAGATTATTGCGCGTGTAATCTTATATCTTAATAGCCACGAGGTGAAACGACAGATCTCCGTGACTCACGAGCAAAGGTATAATCATCCGGCGCTAGAGGTGAACGCGTTCAAGATCGTACGTCGGAATTTTTTCCACGCTGTTTTTTTTTTTTTTTTTTTTTTAATTAACACGTCGAATACCGTGACGGTCACCGGCGTTATGATATCGGCATGTTTCCTTGACATAAAATAGAAACTGATTACATTTGACGAGCTACCGAGCTAAAAAAAAAAACGCATTAAACGGAATGATTAATGTATTCGCGAAAAATTCCGTTCATTAATTCCAGTCACTCGTTAATCATTTCAAATGTGTAGCACGTAATTAACTGCTTCGAAAGTTTGTAAACGTATGCGCGATTGAGCGAGAACTTTCGTCTCAAATAATCAAGGAATTTGTTACGGTTTAATAAATCTATAATAATTTAAATTTCGCTATATGTTGCCTGCAGATATAAAATGTGCGTAAAATACATCTACGGCGAAGGACTCCATTTCTTTCATTTATTAGTATATTTGCATATTTATTTCTGTGAAAGGTTGATATTTGTATATATAAATATTTGCAAAAGTAGTAGAATTGACATTTCCCTCGATCGCGACTACTACTTTTGATATTTTCCTCGTAACTCTTTATTTCATGGAATATGGTCAGATTTTCCTCGAATCTTTATACCACTCATGAACTGCATCGTATGTCTCGGTATGTCTCTCTATCGAGAAAAGTTTCACGCCGTAAAATTCACGTTAGCAGACTCAGAACCGGTATGCCAAAGAATAAATAAACCGGTTTGACCGGCAAGTTTTATATAACTTGTAATAAAAATACGACATAGAATTTCTATCGACAGAACGAATCGTAAAAGAGAAAATAATAAAGAGCATAGAAATATTTATTTGAATCATTCCTCTTCCTCTTCTCAGCATTCCATTTCATTTTATTGTTTAAGGAAAATCAGCGGATAACCAACGAACCGCGCAGTCACGATCCAAAGACAATTGTTACTTGTGCAAAGAAATGAAAAGAAGAAATCTGGCGGTTTACATAAGAAGTAAGTCCCTAAGTGATTCCTGTAATGAAGGGATCCACGAGGAAGAAGAAGAGACTGATATGACATGCAATGACAAAAAAGTCGCAGACGCTGACCGAAATAAATCGGCGAAATCGTCACGAGGTGCAAACAAATCATAGCCCTTAGGTATAATAATTATCTACGACAATAATAATTTTTATATTAATAACAAAAACGTTAAGCATAATGTAGATGTAAATACGCCTAACAAAGTTACTTTAAGCTAAAGTAGTATTACGTTTATGACCATTGAATCTACACATCTGTTTCTGAAAATATTGTTATACAACAATAAAACAGAATCGATTGTTGAAACTCTTTTGTATTTTTGCACATGCGATGTTTTTTTTTTAAATTCATTAGATACATAAATTTTATATTGAATTGAAACCAACTAGATGCTATATTCGTCAAAAGCAGATGTGAGTCAAATGAATTCCTAGGAAGATAGAATTAGATTAGATTAACAATAAGATTTATACTGAAGTATATACGTAAACAGAAATATTTTATCATTATCACTCCATACATTCTTTTGATTATGTATTATGATTAAGCACTAAATTTTGTCAGCATTGATTGCACGCTAGTCGTTTAACTATTCATGTAAATATGAATGTAAATACGCTCCTACAAACGTCAATTCTCGTTAAGACTATTTATTATGACAAATCGAATTCTGAAAATTATGTTTGCATAAATTGGATTTATATTCATATTCTTGAAGAAGAGAAAGAAAATATCATTACAATCGTAATTTTAAAATCAGCTATTTTGTTTCAAATAATAACTGCAAATATATCTAGAATTAAAGAATACAACAAAATCGATTCGAAACTTCAATGAAGATAACTTCAAATTATATATAATATATATAACACAAATTGCTTGATATATAAGACTGAACGATACTGTAGTTTATAAGCATAACTTGTAGAAATAAGTAATATAGTTTTGATATATATAATATTATATATTACACTAATATATAGCGCACTAAGTTTTGAAAAATAAGATTTCAATCTTTTTTTTATTATTAAAAATGAAGAAGTATGGTAGATGCTGAATTGGAATTAAATTGATATATTTTATCAGTTATTTTACTTGTATGAAATTATTTCTTAAAATATGTATTTAAGTTATTGTATAATCAGATATAACAAATTATGTTTGCTGACACAAGCATTTTGATTTTACATACTGACAATTTAAATAATATTATTTGTAAACATTAAGTAAGAAATGATTATAAGATAATAATAAGTTTGCAGCATATATATGTAAATGTCTTCTTTTCTAAATTATTATGCCTTTAATATAATCTTTTTTTCTTTTCAATAGAAAAATACCCGTCTCAAAAACTATTTAAATTTATCTACTCTGACAGCCATGCAAATGCAAATTGCTGTTTCAGGCAATCACAAAGCATGTATGAAATAGAAAAGTATCGGTATAAACGATCTACAAGAGACTAGAACCATGTAGATTGTCACACGAAATAAGTTCATTCAAAGGTATTTTTAGACTTTAAATTTTTAAAAGAATGCGCTTATTAGATTTGAAGTCATTTTCGCGTTTTTGCTAACTCGAAAGATACACAGATAAAATAGTACTTACCTTTAACAGCCACGTCAACACGGATTCACGGTACGGTACAAAGCCCTGTTTACGATTGTTTGTGTTCTCCGTGAGTGATGCAATTACTTTCCCCAAGGTGAGTAAAGATTTGTTAATAGATACACCTTCCTGTTGAGCAAATCAATATAAAAATTATATAATATTTTAATTATTCAACTTACATTTGGAATAGTATTACTATATCAGAAACTGACCCTTAATCTATCACCAGTCGCAGAAGTTTGGCTTAATCTCTCACTACCAGCTAAATCAACCAAGTTAATTTTACTGCGACGATTAGCGTCAAGTGGCTTACAATCTAACTGATTATCCGAACATGCCTGAGTTAATATAATACTGAAAATGCTGTGAGATCGTGAGCTCTTCTCGTTCATACCAGTCGCAGCTGTGGCTCTCTGCGAGTTTCCCACTTTGAGCCAAGTCTAAAAAAAAAATTGTGTTAATAGAGATAAAC
>JAJVSH010000014.1:39916-54501 GCA_021460005.1 Tetramorium alpestre
ATATATATAAAATATATTTCATCAAGATCAAGATCGTTAAATATAAACACTAAAAAAGTATTGGATATGTAAAGAGAGAAGAATACTGCTAAAACACTTGTCAGAATAAATCGGAAGGCTAAGGATAAAATCTACATTCCTAAAAATTGTTTTGAGTACTATTTGTCTCCCAAAAGAAACGATTTATTGGAATGCTGAAATAAATCTCTGGATTATGTCAAGCCAGATCTATCGTTGATTTTAACGTTAAATGTGGTGACACAACATTATACAATTGAATGTAATCTTATGCAAAAACCACATTTAGCGTTAAATGTGGAATGTAAATCCGAGTCTTGATCCGAAAACGAAGAACAATCCCACTATATAATTCTATAATTATATTAATTTCAATCTTTTTGCATTAGAGTGCCGCTTATCATATATTAGTTAGTTTTTAGTTTTAATACAAATTCCCACTTCAAATATTAAGTACATTTAAAATATTTCAAAATTAAACGCATATAAATGTCATAAGTGATAAAATCACAATAAACATAATTTCTAAAATAATATAACAAATACAATAATAAGAAACAATGATCAGGATACTACGGAATAACAATATGCTTAATAAGCATATTAAAAATTTCATAGAATTTATGAGAATAAAGTTTTTTGTAACACGCAACAAATTTTTGATTTAAATTAAAAAGTTGCTTGTCCGTATATTGTGCGTTTTACCTAGTTTTATATCAATACAAAGATGGCCACTTTATGAATGTCTGTTAAACACAAAATTAATCTTAAAAAATTACGACGTAAGTTATGTAAATCAATAAAAGTAAATAGCAGTTTTTTCTTTGGAAGTTATTTATAATGATGTGCGCATTCGAGAGAATTCAATAATTCATAAAGAACCTTTGCAATTTTTGTGCATGAGCAATTGTAAAACCACACACACACATACATATATATATATATATATATATATATATATATATATATATATATATATATATATATATATTTTAAAATCAATTGCGTCTTGTTATTCTAAAACATGAAAGTACCTGTAGATCTTTGTAATTTTGCACACAATGCTGGCTCAAATCGACGACATAGGGGCCGAAGACAGGATGCTCTCTTACTTTAAGGGGAGCCTTCTTCGATCCGTTATTTGTATTTGCCAAGAGATCGTGTATCTTTTCATTATATATTTCAAAGTAGCTGATTTCTACGGTAGTCTCGATCTCTGGATTGTCACGTGATCGTGTAAATATTTCCTGGCAGAACCTTGGAATAATACCGACTCTCTCGTCGAATGGCGTCGCGCTTAACTGCGCGGATTCTGTGCCCATTAAACTATAACTTTTTCCAGATCCCGTTTGTCCATACGCGAACAAGCAGACATTGTAACCTTCGAAAGCATTTTGCACCAAGGGTAGCACCATATTGCGAAAGACGATTTCTTGACTGGCGTGACCAGGCTTAAGCGGGTCGTTGTACGAAACGAAGCAATGATCGTACATAAAAGTATGATGTGTGGATTCGCATTCTACAATAACATTCTGACCATTTCCCTGCACAATTGTTGTAACTTTTGGATCGTTCGCTTCTCTGAAATTACAAATATTGCGAACAATGAGATACATTTATCAAAATAAAACAGAAATAGAAATAATTGAAAACAAAGATTGAATAATTTTACTAGTAAGAGATCTTAGTGTACATACAAATATATTAGTCTTTTATAAATATACAATTGTAAGTGATAAAGAAAAAATGATATATGTGATAAATGTAAAAATTTCTCATGTGACAGTCTTGTCTAATCTCACTTACTTGGCAGTCAAGGGTCTAATACGTATCCCAACTGTAAGATTGCTACTTTCGCCCTCGTACATTGTCTGCTCTCCCATAACTATGTCGTCAATTTTGTGAGATGGAGTTTCCAAGTGAACCGCGTTAAAACAGTCCGGAGTGCTCTGCGACAGAGCATGATCGCTGAAGTAACGTTTCGCAGGCGTTCTCGTGTTGGGTAAAATATTGAATTTGGCATCGGCGCTAGGCATATTTGTTACTTTCGTGTGCTTGGGCGTGTAGAATTGTATGGCGGACGTCTTGTCGTTAGACAAAGCGCTAGCGAATCTTTTGATCGGAGTCTTTGGATTCCTCTCATTGGACGTGACATTATTAGAGATTGTGTTTTCCTGCTGCACTAGGTTCGTAGATTTCGGACACGGTTCTGCGTTGGACGACTTGCTCGGAGACCTTGGGGTCTCTGTCATATCGAGTTTCGACGACACCTTCTGCAGAGGACATTGCCTTGACCTGCTTGTACTCTGACTGTTTACTGCAGTGGACGACTCCGTAGATGGGGCAGGTCGATGTTTCTTTCTGCAATAGAAGTCATTCTTTTATTTTGACACTTCTTTATTGTTGATTCAACAAACATCATGAAATATTAAAGGTAAGAACGTTGAAAACGGGTTGAAAATAAAAACATTTAATTTTTATAGTTTTATATGTATATATATTTTTTATTTATATAAATAAAAATATGGAAAATATTGGTTTTATTTTTGACAATGACGCATGATTCACTCATTTATTTCGGTGACGTATGATAACTTTCAATTCTTATGGCTCGCGCGTAACGGTTAAACAATATCACTCGAGCTTGGCCTTACGTTTTTACCGGGGCGACAGCCTCCTCGTCCTTCAAGCTTCTCACGGAGAAGATAGCTTCGCAGCCGCGAGTCGTAGATTTCGGAGTGTGAGACATTTCCCGGTGGAAATCGCGGAAAAAGGTCAATTGACAACACGTAAAGAATTTGAATGGATTTGAGTTTCACGACCTAACTTTACGAAGCCCGGCACTCACAGCCGTAGAGTACGAGACGTATACGTAGACGTTCCATGAGTGGGATCTCGAATCAAGTTCCAACGTCGTGGACACAAATTGCAAGTCAGAATTTAGCCAATCGGATCCCGAGGATGCTTTCCCCGATTGGTTGGACTTTGAACCGCGATCTGATCTTCACGGGGTTTAAATACGGGGGAGAAATACCAACAACGATCTCGCACGTGGCGCCACGAACGAGCGCGCGGGGGTTACGCGAGGTCCCGGGATTGGCCGTTGGGGACCCACCGAGTGGAGGAACCAGGAAGCGGCAGCAGCGAAGGTGACGAGCGAGGTTAGTCGTGGCATACGTGGTTTTACGTGACGTGTTCTGACAGCCAAGCGTATCCGTATATTGCTCCGTGTTTCCGCAGGCACGCATGTACACGTCACATCGACGGGCGAACGAGTCTCGATCGTGCCAGCGAAATCGCGGAGTGGACCAGGATGACAGAGGATAACCGGCAGACCACCGCGCGCAGATGGATCACGAGAGCGATACTCGCCACGCTCCTCGCGCTTATCTTTCTGAATCTGCCGGCGATATGCGAGGGCCAGTATTACAAGTCCGATGAGGTCAACGATTTCTACGAGGCTGAGCAGCATGGGGAACATGAGCATCAGCATCATCATCATGATCATAGTCATGATGATGATCACCTACACAGCCATAAGCATTCTCATTCGGCACAGACAGGTGCTCCGCATAGCGATCGTAGCGACATAATTTTAAGGGCTGTCGGCTCGACCTTGTTCATATCTGCCGCACCTTTCTTCATATTGTTCATCGTGCCACTGGACAACACTGAGAAACGCGAGTCACTGCTCAAGATTCTGCTGAGCTTCGCGTCCGGTGGTCTGCTGGGTGACGCGTTTCTTCATTTGATTCCACATGCGTTGAATCCACACTCACATGACTCCCACTCAGAAGCTCACTCGCATTCACATTCCCACGACGAGTCAGGACATCATGAACATGACATATCTGTCGGTTTGAGCATACTGTTAGGGATAATAGTATTTTTAATAGTGGAGAAGGCAGTGCGTATTGTTCAAGGTGGTCACAATCACTCGCATGTCCATCATGATTCTAAAGCGAAGAAAGAAGATCCCCCGCTGGAGAAGAAGGAGGAGAAGAAACATAGCAGTAAAGCAACTTCCAAAGCGCACAAGAAACCTGAAAGCGACATCAAGATCGCTGGTTACCTGAACCTAGCGGCAGACTTCTTGCATAACTTTACAGATGGTCTGGCTATAGGAGCCAGTTACATGGCTGGAAATAGTATTGGTTATGTAACGACATTCATGATATTTTTACATGAAATTCCGCATGAAATCGGAGATTTTGCCATCTTGATACAAAGTGGATACAGTAAAAGAAAGGTGAGTTAGATATAATAACTTTAGTCAAGAAAAGATTAAACTATAAAATATTGTGAAATACTATATAAAATATAGTGAAAAATACCTGAAACTTATTTTGCTGATTTTCCTGTTATATTTTTTTGTAAGATTCAATATGCAAAAATTTTCTAAATGTTTTGTAATCTTGTAGGCAATGATGTTGCAGTTGGTCACTGCTGTAGGAGCTTTATTAGGAACTTTTGTTTCCTTGATGACAGAAGGAATGGGTAAGAAATACATAATGGTAATGTTTATGTAGATATGTTTGTTTTATTTAATTTTATCTTATATGTTCTAGGTGACCTTGCAACAAGATATATTCTTCCCTTTACAGCAGGAGGCTTTATTTACATTGCAACTGTTTCTGTAATACCAGAACTTTTAACTGCTACTAAACTTCAGCAATCAATTAAGGAGATAGGTGCACTTCTTGTTGGAGTGTATATGATGGTTTTTATAGCAAGATATGAATAAGAAATATTTTTACTATAATTTATTTTGCTATTTTCATTCCGCTCATTTCATTCTTGCTCCGAGAAAATTTCTATTAGATATAAATAGCAGGATAGAAATGAAAAATTTGTTTTTGGCACGCAGTTATGTGGAATTGTTGCATCTATGTCCATCTTGATGAAAAACAACGTTATGAAATGAACAGGATTGTGAAAACAAAAACATGTTATATCTACATTAAAAAACAAACTCGGTGATTTTGTAAAATATGAAGCATTTAGAGATATAAAAACATTACGATCTCTAATAATAGCCAGATTACAAAATTCACCTTTTTATAAAAAAATAGGTATCTTATAAAGTACAGCCATATTCTCAAATAGTTAGAAATGAAATATTTCATAATCTAACTTTTAGTTTTTTTTATAAAACGCTAAGAAGTGACCGAAATGAACAATCAAAATCTTAAACAATGTACAAATCGTTGCATTTAACAATATGGCAAGTCACTTCTTAGCGTTTTAAAAAGACTATTTTAAAAGACTAATAAAAAGTACTTTATAAAATATCTAGATGTTTTATAAAGAGGCCGATTTTGTAATTTGGCTAATTGTAAGACATATATATTACAAAATGTTTTGATATTAATTTGTTTACTTTAGCTAAGCATTAGTTTGATAATCTAAATATTCTATAAAGGAATTATTTATATTCGCATTTGTTCCTATATATTTTTTTGATTATTAATTCAAGATATTTTTTAATTCACATATGTGATTATATTTGGTAAATTTATTCGAAATTATATTTTGATTAATTTATATAATTATCATGATAAGTCTGATATATATATTTATATTCATTAAAATCTTAAATTATGTATTATATACAGAAAAAGTACTTAATTTGCTTGTCTTCATATTTGGTGTGCCTAAAATAAAAAAATACCTGATTGTGAGAGTATTGAGTCAAATATTTAGATAAAATATTAGGTACTTTTAAAAATGATAGGTAAATACAATTTTAAAAGCAGCAATTATTTTACACAGTGTGCACAGATTTGAATAATAATGATTAGTTTAACTTACTATTATTCATTAGTTATACAATAAATCTATTCTTATGATTTTATAATGAAGCTTTTTGTTTTCAATAGAGCCTAAGCATATTTTTTTATTATTTTTCATAATAGAGAAAGACAGAGAAATATCTTATTTTAACGAAAATATAACTATTGTACTAAATACTTCCATTTATTTACAAGTAACGATGTGATATAAATGCTAAACAGCTGTGAACAGCTGTTCACAATGCTTTTACGTTTATAATAAGATGATAAGAAAAAAATTCACACATTAATTCTATATGAAACTGTTACAAAAATGCTTTTCCAAAAAAAAAAGATAAATTGACTTTAACGAATATTGTGTATGTGGTGCTATCAAATTAATATTCTTTATCTTGTTATCAACTATTTTGTAAAGATAATAACTATAAATACAGTCTATAATGCATCGAAATGGCAATCATGTTATTTAATAGATGACAAAACTTTTTGAGAATGTTCCTTCAAAAATTATAAATTATATATTATAAATCTGTAACACAGAATTTGTATTACACAAATATGAGATGTGTTCGTGTTCATATATATATATATACATACTCTACATTATAATTATTTATATCACATAAATATTTAATATTTTAATATTACAGTTTCATACTTAATAATGAAATAAATTATAAATGAGGTTTTAATGTGTTCATATGATACAGAAGAACGACAAATCTAATGTAAAAAAAGATGCTGCAGACACAGGTGATATCAAAAAGGCTACAATATATTAAATCATCACATTCCAAAGTAAAATATGTGCGCTTCTTATATTAATAGTAACTAGTTCATCAAATATCAAATAAATAGCTTATTTTATAAAAAAAGGTATTTGTATTTCGCTATATTCAGTTATATTATAACGACTCCTCTATTACAATGACGAAAATTCTTTAAATAATCGATTAACAATTTTTCTATACATATTTACACAGATACTATATTCACGCATATCTTAAGCTGTACCTAAGATAATCACAAAGATTTACAGTGACAGTAATCTCTTTACTTCCTTGAGGCATTCGACGGCTTCTAACAAAGAATCCTTGTCGTCTCTACTTTTAGCTATTTTTCTTCCACGTTGACAGGATTTTTTGGCTTCGTCGTACAAACCTTTTTTTAGAAATACATTTCCTAAATTTACATGAATCGAGCCCAAATCAACCATGTCGGGTAAGTTTTCGCCTGTAAATATATGTAGCATATTACACAGTTGCAATTAATCTAATCAAATTATTACAAGTATATTACCTATTTCTGTTGCAGCAGACAAATACTTAATAGCTTCGTCATACTCTCCTTGTGTATAACTAATCGTTCCTAAATCATTAAGCAAAACTACAGTCTGTTCGTGTTCCTCGCCATTTATCTTTTTACATATGTCATAAGCTTGAAGAAAATAGTTGAAAGCTTCGGTATGTCGAGACTGTGAAAGTAACATTCGCGCGTACCAATCGAAAGCCATACCCTGTAGCTGTACAGCATCTTTATTGTCAGGATCTTTTTCAATGTGTGATTTTAAGTTCTCCATGCAAAATTTATAGCCTTGTTCTGCTTTCCTGCATATACAAAATATTATTATTCACATGAGTTATTTATATTTTTAAACTATATTTTTATATATTTTTATATTTTTATCTCGCTTTCTATATGTAATCTTTAAGGATATAATTCTGCTTTCTATGTATAATCTTGAGGATGTAATTCTTTATTTGTATGTTGAGTGTTGTGCTTTCTAAAACATTGTTAATGGTAGACGGTCATGTTACTTACTTTGGTTCGTTTAACTGTTCAAACACTTTGGCCATCTTCAGGCTTATATGGATGACTCGCATGTCGTCCTCTGTGGCTCCATTCGACATGAGCCTTTGCAAAACTGATACGAACAAGTTCTCCGCTTTGCGATACTTCCCAGTTTCGAAAGCAAGATTAGCCATTACATCATAAATATATGTGATAGCGTCGTAATGCTGTATAGTTTGCGCTTGGCGCAATGCCAAGTGCAGCATTCGCTCTGCCTTGTCATATTCTCCCTTCTAGAAAGGGAAAGCAAACGTTGCTGAAACTGTACGAGATACAAATAAAGATTCAGCCTCTCCTAATGTCATTTTGTAATAGTGAAAAATACATATTTAATATTTATATAAATAGATTAAAGAAATGTAAATATATTAAGTGTTCTTGCATAAATATATTAAACACATATACGATATGTATACAAGTTTCAATACTTAACCTGTATCAATAATACAGATCGCTTGATCGTCACAATGACTTCCGGGACTTCCTCGTCGGTGTCCTCGATACCAAGAACATAATTGAAAATTAAAGTGGGCAATGACACTGCGAGAAGTATCCTCCTCTCCTGCGACTTGTGCCTGTCATTCGGCCGATATCTTTCTATCCTCGCGCAAAATCGTGGAGGTTTTACAAAGACATTTTTATAGACGTGTACATTACGTCGAACATTTGCTGCTGAGCGAATAAAATTCATGTTTGATAGAACGCATCTCGACGCACGTGACATCGAATTTAGGCAATACATTTTGACAATCAAACTCAACAGCGTCAACACATCGTTAACAGGTGCAAACAGCTGGAGGTCTGCACTTTCGAGCTGCACTTTGTTCTTTTCGAGGACTTTTCAAAAGTTTCAAAAACACGTGGAAAGCGGAAATGCGTTTCAGCTGGGGGCGATTTTCGACGTACTCTGATTAACTTAGTCGGCGATTAGATTGTCATACAAACAAAATGCAACCTGTATTTCTTCGTTAACGTGAATATAATTAATTTTGTGAAATTTAATGTATAGGAAAAAAAGATTCAAGCGTCTAGATTTGATAAAAAATTGTAAGTTTTATCCATATAATTTTATTTTATAAGTTTTATCCATTTAACGAAATAATACAGACACCAATAAATTAATGAATTAATTAAATTAATCGTAGTTTCATCTGATTGTGAGTTGCTCATAATCACGTGATAATCAAGTATGTTCGTTTCTTGTACCTTTGCGCACGAAGCGACAAGGCAAAGTTTGAAGGGACGAAGTATGTATAATGGAACAGACGAACAGACTCGATGCAGGTACTCGATCGAGGTTATCAGGGTGATAAGCGCCCGCGCCATTTTTACACGCGGGTGACCTGGACTTCCGCCTTATCCTTCCATCTAAATTGTAATTTTATAATGGATAATTAAAAAAATTGAAATTAACGAAATTAATCGGCCTCATTTTGTCCGTTGTGCATTTTTATTATCCATTTGGGAGCTGCGATCTCTCTGTCTTTCTCTCTCTCTCTCTCTCTCTCTTTTGGCTGATACGACGAACGTATAGAACGAACAGGTGCATATCTGCATAAATTCGAGACGCATTAGATCGCGCGCATAATCAGATGTAAATAATCCTATTACGTGTCGGTACGCAACTCCGACTAGATACACAAACAAGTATCGCGAACTATAATCAGAATGTAAATATGTATTACAGCTGCAATCGCACACACAAGTGCGGCGGCGCGACCATGACAAACAGGTGGACTCGAGGGCCCTCCTCCCGGCGTCGTTCTCGCGCGGAAGGACAGCAAAATTTCATGTATAGATTTAAATTGAAGATTACAGACTCGAAGAGAATTTTTCGCACGATTCGGATCGTAATGTTAAACGATACATCGCGCGCAGGTATGCACGCGCGCGCGCGCGCGCGCGTGCACGCCACACGCACCGATGTACGTAGGTGCGTATACGTGCCGCCGTTACGTGTCGCGCCTACCTCTCCTCGCGGTTCCCCTCCTCACCCCGGCCCCTCTACCTTGCCGTTACCGCACGGACGTTCCCTCCCTCCCGCCCGCTGCCGCCCACTGCCATCGCCCAGCCGTCGTTTCGTGTCCCGATGTCGTGTACCTTGATTTCGTGATTCGTCGCGCACCTCTACGGCTCGCGCGGGCATGAGAGGCACCCAGGCCGCCGCGCAGCAGGTATGTTACGTTATCTCCGGCGCGCGTGAGATTCCGTCGCTCTCTCTCTCTCTCTCTCTCCGCGTCCGTAGGGCGCGAACGGGAATCGTCGCGGATGGTCCAGGACGCGGGGGAATTCCCGGAGGTCCCCGAGTGGACGACGCCCGTGGCCGAGCCGGGAATTTCCGCGAGCGCCGCGCCAGGGCGCGTTTATCCCCGACCGTCCTCGACCGCGCGGCGGAACGTTTCCACGTGAGAGTGACAGCCCGGCCAAGCCTTGCGTCTGCTCTCAGGTGCCATGTCCGGGGACCACTCCCTTTTAGCCGTGCGAAATCGGCGGTGGGCGCGTGCCGATAATTAGACGCGCCGCTAATGAGCCGTCCAGTCCCGGATATTAGAGGATGAAACGTCGGGCTTTATCTGGTAAATGCCGACTAACAGCGGCATCAATATTTTAATTTCCTACTCTATAATATAAATATTATATTAGACTTGTTGTATATAACAATTATATTATAGAGTAGGAAATTATATTGATGCTATTGAGGCTACTGTTAGTTGGTGTTTAGTGGATATCAAACTGTATTTCCGATTGCAATTTATCCGAAAATCTAGTAAACACTAACATTGCATCAATATTATAATATCTCAACAGTATGTGTTATATTTATTACATTTATATTGTTGAGAAATTATAATATTATTGGTTGGTGTTTACTGGGTATTAGACTGTATTGCGATTTATCTATCAATCCAATAAACAGTAATATTGCGTCAATATTACAATTTCTCAACAATATAAATGTAACATATATATTTAACAGCTACATTATTGAGAAGGAAATTATAATATTGATGCAATGTTCCTGTTAGTTGGAAACTTATTGGATACTTATTGGAAACACTGCTATTTATATATATTCGCTATTCTTATATTCTACAAAGAATATTTAAAAAATTGATAAATTTGTGATAAGTAAATAATATCTGTAAATTTTTTACGCACGTTACTTTTCGCAGTCATGAGTTCCGAAGATACAACTGACAATGCGAGGGCAGTTAGTCCTTCCGGCGTGGCTGCGAGTCCGGAGAATTGGGTCCAATTTGAGGAAGAGGCAGATCCGAAGGGAGCCGAGAGGAAAACCGCCAACAGTAACACACCCGCCGTAATAAAGCCCGAATCGGTTACCGTTCAAGTTGACAAACTCAGCAGAGGCATTGACCCGCCTGATACTAACGATAAGAAAACCAACGAGTATCGAGGTGCTGTGATAGCAACCGAATCCGTCCAGATTAATTTAGATAGATCAGGTTTAAGTCGTTCCATCACGTCCGAGACGCCGGAACTCAAGTTGCCGTCCGACGTCCGAGCCACGTCGGAGGCCAAGAGCGCTTCTCTGAAGACCATCGATCTGCGGGACGTGTCGAACGGAAGAAACGCGTCGAGCAACGTTATCAGTACGTCGATCGGAAACATCAGACAGGGTTTCGCCAACGGCGACACTATCGTTACTCTCCTGCCAGTAAATACCAAGTGGCCATGGATCACCCCAGCCAGATTCCGACCGGAATTGGTGCCGGAGGAATTGATGGCACAAGGACTAACCGTACGTACTTGTCACATCTTTCTTTTCTCTTTGATGGTGCTATAGCCTGAATCAGGTCTTGTCTTTTTAGAGACAAGCCAATCATGATCTTTTAATTTTGTTATTATTGTGATTTTTATGGAAAGGATTGTAAACTTCTTGCCCTTTATGGTGTATCAAATTTTATTTTTGGAGCAATTTATTGTTGACATTATATGGAGGTTTTTTCCTTCTAGAAACAATGATTTGTTCTCAAATATCTTGAAATTAATTTTATGTTTTGGATAGGGTATTTTGTTCTTAGATTTCTTGCTTGACAACTTCAGTAATTATTTAGTAATACAATTTTTAAATCATTTAATATATATCATAAATAATAAAAAAAATTTATATCATAATAAATTGATATATTTATGAACTTTGTGAGATAATTTTCGATGCACTTTTAAAATGTTCTGAACATATAAATGATAAGATGCACAATTTGAAATATTAAAATACCAACTCGCACTTTCTTTTATGTATTATGTATTTCAAAGTAATAAAATGATCAGTAGTTTAATGAAATAAATGTATTGCAGCTTACAGTGGAAGATTACGTACACATAATGGAATTACTTGTGAACGATGTACGCTTCAATATGTATAACATATGTTACAAGAGGATTCTCATCCTTTGGATATTTACCGCCTTCGTAGTGCTGCTTGGTCTATTGTTCTCCGGCGTGACTGGCCTTACTTTGTTCGGGCTTGGTGTTATGTGGTTAGTCCTGAATGCAGCTGCAATATTCTTCTGTATGTTCATCAAGATAAAGCTCAATCACAACCTTGAGAAATGTATGGCTCAAGTTAACAAACATTTATTAAGGCATAAAATATTGTTGGGATTGGATGACAGAGGAAAGATTTCCTGCCACAAAGTCAACTTGTGTTTCATATACTTTGACACCACAGATTGCGTTGTAAGTGAACCCTTTTATCGAGATATAATTCGATATAATTCATTTTTCAATCTAAAATTTGAAATATTTGATTTAAATATTTACGTAGACACGATTTTCGTTTATTATAATTTTTAATTATTTAGATATGTGTATCTATAGGAGATTAATATGACTTACTTTGTGGCAGAAAAAGCTACAGGAAGTAATAGAGCGGGAAGAACGCGAAGGTAGAGTAATTGGTGGCGATGATGCCAGCGATTTAAGTCGTCAACGAGAATTACAACAGCGTATGGACATCGATGATAGTGACATTGTTATACAAGGCAGCACTACTACAAGAATCTCTCGTAAACAGGTAAACCGTGTGATCTTACTATATAATTTTTTTGGCTTAATTTTTATTTATTCAAAATTCTTTTGATTTTATTTTAATTTTAAACAATTTTCTTTATTTTATTGTACATTACTATTTTGAATGTTTTATTAATTGGTTTAATATTGAGGAGCTAAGTATGAAAGCGCTGTTCTTCTATTTCAACAATGTGTAAAATAAAACAAGAAACTACAGCTTTACTTCTATTTTGTTTAGTTAGCTTTCTACATTTTTCTATTTTCTTCTAAAGTGTAAATATATACTTATTTTAAAATATAGTACAATATTTACTTGTTTTAATTTTAAGATATAGTACAGATAAAAAAGATTTTTATTCGTGATATTGGTGCACATTTAGCTCTTCAATATGAATTTTAATTGCTATATAAATTTAACTTACATGCAGATTCGACGTTATTGATCGCATAAGTTATATTAAATATTTTGTTGTGCATTGCATTAAACTACCAGGGTAAAAATGAACAAGTACTCTGCCGTTATGTGCAACGTTGGGCGAAGGATTACTTGCGTCGACGTTTGGATTGGACAGTTGACGAGGAGGGTGGAAATCCTTCTTCGCCACGTCACTTAGCGTCCGCTCTATGTCCTTGTCAATATATAGAGGAATGGTTACGTAATAAGCCACGCGTTCAGGGCAGAGATTTTTGTCCTAGGTGGAGTAACTTCCTTAGAGACAGAGGGATTTGAGATTTGAAAGATACAATTGTTCCATGTTGCTTAATTAAAAAAAAAAAAAAAAAACAGCGTGGAAAAAATTCCGACGTACGATCTTGAACGCGTTCACCTCTAGCGCCGGATGATTATACCTTTGCTCGTGAGTCACGGAGATCTGTCGTTTCACCTCGTGGCTATTAAGATATAAGATTACACGCGCAATAATCTCCGGAATACATTGCAAACATTCTATGACGGATTACAATTATATTAAACGAATGATTAATCCGACAGAAACGATTCGGCCTGTAAGAACTGGAATGTGCGTCTCGAGATTCTCTTTATGAAAACTGATTACGTTCAACGAGCTACTATCGCTAAATAAAGAACGCATTAAACGGAATGATTAACGCACACTCGTGAAAAATTCCGTTCATCTCCACTCATTCGTTAATCATATCAGATGCGTAGCCTGTAATTAGCTGAAAGGATCCCCACGCGAGATCTGATTAGTCGAAGTAACTGAAATTGAAATTGGAGCGTCTCGCGATCAATGATCGCACCGTGTGCCAACTGTTGCCCCACTCCCCCGCGTTTTAAATGTTAAAAACAATCCGCTGATTGATAAGAGATGCTGTGTGGCGCTTGAAACGCCGATTCGGGTCGTGTAGCGGCGTGGCCGCCTAAGGGTACCGGCTAAAAATAGACACGTGTGTATTACAGAAATGTACGCGTGACGGACGCTTGGAGTAACCGGAATAGGATAACTGCGGATTATTTCGATTGTCTATCTCGCTCTCGTGACGTGTCTTTTTTTTTTCTCCTTGAGTAACGTTAGTAAATAGAGGTCTTAAATTCCTATGAGAGAATTTTCATTTCAATTTTACTGAAGAATCCATCGGTTTTCAAAACATGTTAGGTGTTTTGTCTTACGTAATCGCGCTGATAAAACATATATGATAAGACCTAATCGTTTTCGCAACGTCCACAATCATTAATCTTTCATCGATGCACTTTTTTTTTAAACCTGTGATCGTAACGATAATAAAATTTTATCTGGTTGCATTTTATCTCCCAAATGTGATAACGTCAAATCTTTTTTTTTTTTGTTATTTATCTGCGTTGGAATCGGGCGCAATAAACATCAGGGTATTGTTACAATCGCTCGACGACGTAAAAACGAGGAATAGATG
>JAJVSH010000014.1:61580-72058 GCA_021460005.1 Tetramorium alpestre
TTTATTAATATATTATTAATAATTTATATATATTTGGCGCGGCTAGGCCACGATCGGTCCCACGAAAAAGGCCAGGATGGCCGCTCTTAGATTTCTCTCTGCTAAAAAAGCAGCAAGCTTCATGAGATAGTTTAATATTATTTTTTGTACCTATTTTTTTTCTGTAATAAAATTTAAAATGTAAAATTTCTTCCTTTTATTCATTAGATTGAGTAATATTGAGTAAAATTGAGTAATATTCAAGAATTGAAAATAAAAAATTTAGATTGTTTACCTGAATAAAAATGGCAGGGAAAATGGAAAGAATGAATTTAAGAAAATATTCCTTATAGTATTACAATACAAATAAAAGGCATGTACTTTTTTTAAATAAAATAATGTAATTAATCATTTATATAATGCTTGCATATGTTTGCATTTACACAGAAGAAAAATTTCACTCTGACATTCTCATACAATAGAACATGCCACATGTTTATTATTACAAATTACAAATTGATATAGAGTATTACAGGACAGTGATCGCTGCCGTAAACCTGTTTTCTTATAATGTTATCGCACACTTTTTTCTTGATCCGTTCTGATATCAAGAAGTAATCTAGTCGCCTATATGAAAGATATATAAAAAATTTTAATAATTTTATAAATTTTATAAATATATTCAATCATGATGTAAAAAAATACTATTATTTATATACATACATCATAATTAGAAGTTTAATAAAAATAACTTCTGAACTTACCATCCAATATCCTTACTGCGTGCGTTAGCAAAATATGACCAGAATGTATATGCACCCTCTGTTTCGGGATATAATGATCTGAACGTATCAACAAATCCGGCAGCTAAAAAGTCGGTCATATCATCTCGTTCTTCTTTAGTAAATCCAGCATTTTTAGTATTTGTTTTGGGATTCTTTAAATCTGGAAATCAATAATAATCTCTATTGTTCCATTCATATTTACTAATTACTGATATTTTATATATAAAAAAAATTAAAGTTAAAGGAAACTATGAAATACTGATATTGTACCAATTTCTTGATGAGCTACGTTCATGTCACCGCATATGATAACAGGCTTGTCTTCATCTAACTCTTCAACATGATCCTTAAATATCTTATTCCACTCCAATCTTTTTGGTAATGTCACCAATTTCTGTCCAGCATTTGGCACATCTGTTATATTATGTTCTATTATTAAATATCCAAGCAGTATTTGATGAAATTAGAAATATTGCATTATAAAGAAGATAAATTATACACTATTAAAAACCATAATAATATCTATATGTCCAATAATATCTATATGTATAATATAATATCTATAGATATTATATTATATATTATACAATATTAAGTATATTAAATAATAGAAATTTATCTTAAAAGACAATGAAATAACTTACAAACATTAATCATGAAAAATTCTGGAAACTCCGCGGTGATTATTCTACCTTCGCTATCAAAAGTAGAATTTTTTAAACCATATTTCACAGAAATCGGTTTTTCCTTGCTGAACAAAGCGACGCCACAATAACCTGGCTTCTTACCTATAGGAGCATATTTATTAATTACGTGATTGCGTATGTAACACAACAGTTTTTCTTTAATATATCTTACTGTCAAGAAAATAGTGATGATATCCTATCAATTTGACATCATCTGGCATCTTGTCCTTGTCACATTTTGTTTCTTGCAAAGCGATTATATCTGCATCTTCTTTGTATATATAGTCGAGTCCATTTTTCTGATTGAACATAACATATAGAAGAATTGTTACAAGTACAGTACATTAATTAACAAGTGTATATTTGGACAGTAAATATACTTTGATGACAGCCCGGATCCCAGAAACATTCCAAGTACAGATCTTCAGATTATACTTCTTTCCTTCCTCGTTTAACTTTATACATTCAAAATTTATCTCGTCCAAGTTGGTATCAATCTTGTTCAGCATCTGCTTGGGTTCATTCTTTGCCTTTTTTGAGCTAGATGACTCACTTTTGTCGGCGCTTTTTAATCCCTTTGAATCAGTTTCCATTTTCTCTGGGGCAGGTTCATCATTTGTATCATTTACACGCTTTTTATTTGAAGCACCATTTTCATCTAATTTTTCTGCTTTCTTATCAGGTTTAGCTTTGGGAGAATCAGCCTAATTTCAAGGAAAAATTGATATATAGCCTGCTGCTTAATATATACAACTATAAATACATAACTATCTGGATGGACAATTAAACTTGTAAAACTTTTCACAATTATGTTACGCTTTACATTCAAGAGAACATTTTTTTATACTTTAATAAGTTTATAATTGGAGGATTAATTCATTTATTACTACATTCACATACATAAATATTAAATACAATGTACTTGAGTACATAACTAATCTTGCATACATTAATTTTCCATACCCTTGCTTTTGCAGCTCGCTTTGTTCGTGGCATGCTGAAACCTTGACTCTTTGTGAAGAGAGAAAACTGAGGAAGATATATAAACAGTATTAATATTCAATGTCAAATTATAGCGACGCTTCTAAATAATCATTCAACCCGATAAAATCAATACTGCAAGTGTAACACGCCAGTTATGTACAGTTATTTACAATAATGAGCACGTCACTATAATTTGTCTGTATGACTAAAAGTTCAATCTCTGGAGCTCACGGCTCTATCGACGAGACTAATAAACGTGAATTTGTTACTGCGTCATGGCAGCATTACAGTTATTATAGAGATTTCATTATCTGCCGTCGATCGATAAATACATAGCCTAGTCTAGCGGCGTCTAAACGGGTCTAACCGATTCTCCCGGTCTTTCGGTTCGCCATCTGATCTGACCTAATCGGATCGCGATCGAGAGGACGACGTGGGTGCGACGTCGCGCTCGCTAATTTATTATATTCCTTTTTAACAGACCTGAACAATTCCTGGGCGCGTAACCGAAATGGACGCAACGACGCAACTCAGCCTGCACAACTTCAAATTTAGTGCCATCCAGGATTATGTATCGTAGGGGGCAACAGGGGGTCCAAACCCTCCTCCTGAAAAACAATTTTCAGCGCCACTGTTGCTGACCGTTGCTCACATCCTTAAGGTGGAAAGAGATATTTGTATTATATATATATATATATGTATGTATATTGTATAAAAAATAATGTCGTTTCTCTTTACTAGTATTCGTGTCTCTTTTTGCTTATGTAAATAATTGTTTAGAAAATATGTAAATACATCACTATATAATGCAAAACAATTATTTTCAGATAATGTTTCTAATGTCTTTATTTCTTATATTTTATACTTTACTTCTTTCTACATTTTATTTAATATCCTAGTTTGAATTTTTTATATTAATTATTTAATAAGATAATTAACTTGCCTATGAATCGAGTTTGCAAGTTGCTATAAACAAAACTTCTCTGTATGTCGTGTCGGTGTTATCAGTAGTAGAATCAACTTCCTCTCATGACCTCGCCTAAGATAAATTGAGATATTGGAGATAGCATTTTGTAGATTGACTGACGCAGGTCTTATGAATTTAAATGTAACAACGTATATTTTACAGGAGATTCATAGGAATGGGGATGTTATTGTCGAGTTGCTTTTTCAGAAGATTTATATAATTATTTTAGAATTATTGTGGCGATAGTAATCTATCTGGTATTAATTTATTAGACATACCTTTCCTTCCGTTAATATACCTGAAATGTGTCTAGCTCATTTCAACTCGATCTTGTCAACAACAAATTGTTCGTGAAATGCAAAGGAAAGCTAAGGCAAATTAATTTTACAAATTGTGCCACGTTGAAAAAGTGAGATATATATATAGTAAGAATCGTTTGCCAGCATGTTGAATATGAATAATTGGATATGCTCAAAGTAAGCTTCGTTTCAATAATGCCAAGACTTTGAATGTACGCCATACGGAATAATCGTACAAGAATACCTTCCGGGCCTGGATCTGTAATATTTTCAGTAATAGTTTATTGTAAATCAAGTATATATAAAATAAACTTATAAATATTGTGTACACTTAAATTATGCGATAACGCGTCAGAGACGTCTGATTCTTCGTCGTTCGCGGCGACGACGACGATCTTCGGTATCCTCGAAGAGATTTTTTTAACGTTGCATCGCAAGGCAATCGCAATGATGAAACTGTGACACGAAATAGGACGTTAACAAGAATGCATGAAACGTCGCTTAAAAGGGAATGTATCTTAAACGTCCGAATTAAACAAATTGAACGTCCTGGAGTCCTCGATATCACCCCGATATCGCGGCGATGATATCAAAGAGCCATGAAAACGCAACATAACTTACGGCATCTAAAACACGTTATTCGTAGTTTTTGGAGTAATCGAATAATGCTCCTGATGTATTTACTATAATTACATTGTAACGTCACGAGTGAAATGTACACAGTTAATCTAAAATATAAATCATATAGTACAAATTGCGCAATCGAATTTCTATTACCGCTAGACGCCGCTAAGATTCACGTGACTGTGAACGAACATTTCGTTTGCGCTCAACATCGCGTCCTACCGTCAATCCTGGACTTGGAGCCCGAGCAGGATATCGTGAATAAAATCTGTGGCGGATTGTTCGTAAATAATTGTTGTAAAACAAAGCACTTGTACAGGCACGTTCAGTGTAAGTACTAATATCAATAGCCTCGCGTAACAAACACCTCAACGTTGTACGTCTGCAATTATGCAATAGAAAAGTCCTCAAGGCTAATTAACAGCCGAAAATCGACACTGTAGTGTGTGTATGTGTGTGTATATATATATATGTATATATATCCGCTTCACTCGTTTCACCCTGTATAACGTATAAACAGAATTCTCTCACACATAATACGAGGCACATGCTGTGATATAATTTCGATCTGTCCACTTTCAGCAGCGTGATCCAAACGATCTCTTATTTCTCGGGCTCGTCGGGATGCTCTGTTTTGATATGATGGGTAAACGTGTACTGCGTCGTGAAGCGTATCTTGCAGTAAGGGCACTGATATGGCATAACGGGATGTGCGGATCTTAAATGCGCTATGGCGAGTTCCCTCGACACGAACGGCGATTGGCATACACCGCACCGAAACCTAAAAATAAGTTTATCGCACAGAATTAGACTTTTCAGAATGAGACGCAAAACTTTTCGAGGCTTGAAACATCTCTTTACCCGGTGTTATTTTTAATGAGAGTTCGTTTGAGAGGCGCTAACGGTACATTCTGCTCGTTGATTTCAACCTTTGGCTCGATAGGAGATACATTGTATTCCAACTCCGGACTCAATTTTGGCATCGGTTCGTCATCCGCTTCGACTTTAATCTCGTGTACCTGCGTCTAGAACATAATGTATGCCGTTATTGCGGATGTGCGTTTGGAATCGTGTGCGGTGTCATTCGTTAACGTACCGTACTACCGCGCATGTACTCTGCGTGCATTTTCATGTGAGCGTTTCGTGACTGTGAGCTTCCGAAAGTCGCGTCACACTTGGAACACTTGTACGTCTTGTTCCCAACGTGCGGCGACGCCTTCTTCCGAGACTTCGCGGCGACTTTCTTTCCAAGCAGTGCCTCGCCCGTGCATTGGTGGGCGAGCAGCAATACTTCTTTGAAAAAGAGTTTATTACACTTCGCACAGTGATAGGTTTTATCCACCATGTGCGTCTTTTGATGCGCCTTATCCGTGAATGATTTGTTGCAAACAGCAGATGTATACAGTGAGGCATTATCGAGCGTTAGGCGTTTATGACAAGCCTACCGATCAGGGGGTAGCTCGTGTTTAAAAAATGCAACGATAATGGTAAATAATATGTAACAACAATCTTGCTGGAAGTCTTACCTCGTGCTTTAACAACTGCGATTGTTCTTTAAATGATTTTTTACAAATTTGACATATGTAACTTTTGTGGGTATAATTGTCCGAATGAGTCTGAAGGTGCGTTAACATTGTCGTGTGATCGTTGAACCATTGTAAGCAAATGCCGCATCTCGCCACGTTTTTATGTCCACTAGAAATGCGTTTTGTTAAGGATTCGTCATCTACCGGGATGTCGTTTTTCTCTATTATCTGTAAATAAGAAAGTGATCATAATTTAAGTAAAAAAATTAAAATCATAGAGACAAATTCAGTGAGTCTGAAACGAGTACTCAGAAATAAATATAAATAAATTTAAGATAACAAATTGTAGTAGTGCGACTTAAGCAAATAATAATTCATAATCAAATAGACAGAGATTAGACAAACCTCGGAGTAAGATCTCTTAACACGAGTTTTAGCTTCTCTTGCTTCTCTCGCTTCCCTCTCATCATTTAAGGCCTCTTCCTGCTCGATTGCTGACAAAGCTGATGACATCGTTGGTTGTTCTTTATGCTCGGATATTCTGTGTCCAGCCAGGCGTATAAAAAGTCCAAATGATCGGCCGCAAATGTCGCATTTGTGTTTTTTCGGTTGATGAGTGCGCATGTGATTCGATAATGCGCTCTGCTGTGTACAAGTCTATCGCAGACAATACAAAAATCATAGAGAACCATGTGGACCATGTAGAACTTCCATATGAAAATGTAAATGTGACTTTACCTTCCCACAAGTGGGACATTTGAGAGCTTTCATGTTTTCGTAGTATTGCTCATCTCGTTTGATCTCTCTCGATCGTTCCGCTATTTTTGTCACTATAGATTCCGAAGATGATGTCTGCGATACCATCAAGTTTGTCTGATGTAACTGAACGTGGCTTTGATAAGATTCTACTGTAGGAAAGAATCTAAAAAAACAAATACATGCGTACATGTTTAAATATTGAACCCTTTGAAATAAATTTTTATATTTTTAATATTTTTCTTAACTCTTCGTTGCACGCGTTAAAATTTGAGATATGAGTAATCAAGTAAGGTGTAGGAAAAAACTCATTCATAAAAGATAAAAAATGAAAATCAGTTTTTTAGTATCATTTTTTACACATTTCTAAATAGGAAAATTAAGTTTTATTAATTTTTGTTTTTAAATAATTAAAAATACTTGAAAAAGCAGCATTGAAATTGAAAAATTTTACATGCAATAGAAAAATAAGATCCTTGGGGTGTTGTGTACACCTCACATACACAATGAGAAAATTACCTATTGCATAACGAGCACCAGGTGTTGCTTCCGATTTCGGTCGATTCAGCCCGATGATCGCGTCTGTGCTGTCTCAACATTTCCCAGCTTACGAACTGCCGCTCGCACTGATCACAATCATTCAAGCTTCCCGCAAAATCCAGCTCGACCTTCAAGTGATTATTGGCCTCGTGTTTTGCTAAGCTCTCGACGGAATCGAAGGATATGGAACATTTTCTACAGGTATATACACGCGGGCAGTGCAACTGCATATGCTTCATTAGAATATCCTTCGTTCTGGAAATAAAAAATTCTTATTTCTGACGCATCACAAAAACGTTGTTGCGGAGTACTCACTTGTAGTAACTGTTGCAGGGTGCGCACCACCATTCGGAAGTTAACTTCATTCTGGATTGCAGTTTCTGATGATTGTTCATCGTCAGATTGCCGGTCAGCACTTGTTCCAGAATACTCGTTCGTTTCTCTTCCCTTTTAGCCTGTAGGTAGTCCAGCTTAGGAGCTCTCGCTCCCTCCATGTCAGGTATAAGAACGCACTCCGCTTTTGTTTGTATGTCCATGGCAAACAGCTCCGACAGTTTGCGCTTCTTGTTCGGTTCGCATACGGCGGTTTCAGCGCTCAAAATCGGGTCCATATTCATCTCCTTGATCTCCACCTCGCACGGCAATTCGGACAAGGTTTCCATGCAGGCACCGTGAAGGTGATCCTGGTTGGCTTGATTGATCGGCATCGCTGAGTCGTCGAAAGGCAGGGCAGCTGATAAAGGAACTAACGGCGGTGGAGCTCTAGACTTCTCTTTGCAGAGTTGCACCTGGTGTTTGAAATAGCAACGGTTAAAGGGAGAAATCCGCTCCGCAAATCAGTTCTCTTTACATTGGCTAGGTTCAGCAGAAAAAGCTGCTTTGCAACTGTTGTAAAAATCGTTAATTTGATTGGTACATATTGGATTCACTGTTAGATTCAGTCTAGACTAAGAGCAAAAGCCAATCAGATTTTTACAACAGTTGCAAAGCAGCTTTTTCTGCTGAACACAATCAATCGCAATGATAAGAAGCATGCATAGTAAATATCAAATAACATTGCATCATATTATAATTTCTCTATCAACGATACAATGTATATTATACATACAAGTGTTGTGTCATATTTATATTGTTGAATGGAAAATTATAATGGGTTTGTTTTTTATTCATGAACTGGTTGAACTAGTTAAGACTATCTTTCTCCTTCCATTGTAAAAAGAAAGAGATGAACACTGAACTAGTTCAGTCAGTTCAGGAATAAAAAATAAATCTATTACTTACTCAACAATATAAATATAATATGTTGTACACAACAGTCACATTGTTGAGTGGGAAATTGCAACGTTATTGTTTGTTGATGTTTATTGAGGTGTGATTCAGTCCCTTGAGATGGATGATTCATTTCACAAACCTGGCAGGGATCTGACGAGTTCCTCATCGCGTCGAGGAATCTTTGAGCGGGCTCCGTTTGCTTGAACCTCAGCAGCACGGTGTGCATGCTCCTGTAAACGTTGAGACAGTGCTCCCTGAACTCGTACGCGTCATCTAACCTGGCCGCACAAAACTGGCAGATCTGCTTCGGCAGCGGATCAGTCTCGTACACGAGCACGGGTAGGAGGGCACGCAGCTTCTGCACCACCATGCGTTGCAGGCCCTCGTCGCCGAAGATGGGCAGCATCTCGTTTCGTTCCTCCGAGCACAGCCGGCAGACCTTGTCCCACTTGCTGCCCACGGCCATCGCGTAGAGATTCGCGTTCATCGCGCGGGGGAGGAAGGCAGGGAGAGAGAGAGAGAGAGAGCGCGAAGGAGCGCCGCGCCGAGACTCTTTACTCTGACTCCGATTGAATTTAGGTTAGCCGACGGACCGTGCCGTGCGCGACGCTGGCACGACGGCCGGGGCGCGCTGGCGCGGGCATGCCCTGGCTGGGTCCGCCGGGAACCTTACCGGAGAAGAACCGCTCCGTGTCGAATTGAGACGGCGACTTCGCTTTCACCTTCTCGCGCAGAACCCTCCCGAGGAGACCTTTTCGGCACGGAGCGCACGTCAAGCTGCGAACCGGTTCCACCCGCGTGGTGCAGGCGTGCACGCGCGCGCGCGAGCACGTTCACCAACGTCCCGCGGACGTCCCGCCCCGAGAGGCGACGTGGGCAGGATGCTGCTGCCGCTGGTGTCGTCGTAGCGCTCGCGGCCCGTTCGCATCAGGGCTCGCCATGCGCCATGCGGACGCCACTCTTCGTCAGCTCTCCTTCCTCCTCACCCCTTCTCTTCCTTCTCACTCTCGCTTTTTCTCTCTTCCCTCGACGCCGCTCGACTCGTCGACCACGCGGCTAAATGGGACGCCTTCGGCCTCGCGATAACCGTTTTCGGATCGTGACGTCAACGGCGACGGTCGAGACGGAATTTCGATTTTCCTGACGGGGCTGGCGGTTCACCGGAAAGCCCGCAGTCGCCATTGACTACGACCTAGGATATGACCTTCACCTAATGTCTTCTTTTCTTCCGGGATCCCGGCGGCTCCCGGAAAGTGGCGGCAGGCTACTTTCGCACTGCTGTCTCTCTGTTCGCTTGTCTTGTTAAATTGATCTTGAGATTTCGTTGTTTTCATCGTTGGAATTTTCCCAGCCAACGAGACTCGACGCATCTTTCCGGGAGAGTTTCTCACCTCCGACGGCATTGTTGGCCGAGTTAGCCGGTGCACGGCTGTTGAAGATCTTTTCTACTTCATAGCTTCATTCGGTTCCGCGAGATTTTGAAAGTCGCTGATAAGTCGAAGCTATGATTCGAGGGATGCGAATTAAGGAAAGAACAGTTTAATATGTTCTTTTTAGCTGAGCTTACTGTTCAGTTTTCTTTTTTCTTCGTAGCGAAAAGAAAGATGAACGATGCAACAAGCTCAGCTAAAAAGAATAGATCTTAGGTGTAATTTTACATTGTTGCTTTTTACAATAGCTGCTGCTTTTAGTGAAGCTTACTGTACTATTGATTGACTGAGCTTCTTTTTTTGAAGTGTAATCTTTATTTCTTTCAACGTAACGCGTAACAGATTAATGGTAAAAGCGGGTGCACTGCTTATAATCGCAGTGATTTACAGTCTCCGTCAAATGTTTGTTACATAAAAACGACAACTTCGACAAAGATACATAATACTTCAACATGTTTTACCATTCATTAGTTTGCGAGCCAAGATGTTTTTATAATTATACTATCCTGACACTCACAAACCGCTCAGATATTTCATAAAAAAAAAAGATTAATTCATAGAAAAATTTAAGAAATAAATATTACTGAAATCGTATCATTGACGTTTTGTATAACTGACGTGTATAATATA
>JAJVSH010000014.1:72908-145561 GCA_021460005.1 Tetramorium alpestre
TATATATATATATAAACACTTTATTGACATGATCGCTTATTATTGACAAAGAATATCTACCAATGTGATTGTGTCATCTTTCATTGGTTCGTTAATTTTATTGATTGAAAAATTGAAGGAAGAACTTCTCAATTAAAAGAATTACTATAATTAAAAAGAAGAGATCATTTAGCAATACACAAGTTCATTTGCGAAACATAGTAATAATATGCGTCCTAACGGATATCACAACTTTAAAACTTTTATTGAGCAAAATAGACACAACGTATATTTTCCGTTATATATTCTTCCAATATTATTTTCGAGTTCTATTCCTAACTGTGTGCAGAAGCTTGTACGAACATGCCGTACGGATTAAGTAGATATTCTTGGTATTAGATTTTTTTCAGTTTATATCAAACTAATTTCTCATAAAAATATAATGTCTTATTTCAAGCATGTGTTATTTATATGACGTATATATTATACTGCATTATGTAATAATCGATTTATCGGTTTACATAGCGAAGTCCATTCATTAAAATAAAGAATATCCGGCAATAATGATAACTTTATGTTAGACAACTAAGATAGAAGTTCATAAGTCTTCACGGTATGTCTTCCTGATCGAGTAGTCCGAATCACAAAAAAGTGAACGAGGTGCTTCGAAAGGCACCTCGAGGCGCAGCGAAAGGTAGATAATGCTTGCTGACATATGCGAGAACAATTGCAGCTATATCGTCGAAAACATAACTGGATCATCCAACATATCTTCACTCCGGCTGTCTGGAATTTCACTGTGAAACCTCATGAACTTCCACATACTATAATCAATATTTGCGCACTTGATAGTGCAAGCGGGGCATTAATTGAATTTTTATCTCTCCGTTCATCCATCTCATTACCTCATTTCAGCACAGATTTGCTATTCAGATCTGTGGAGAAACCTTTTACAGTCTGTCATTTAAAATTGCGCAATAATATGCGAAGTTCAAGAAAGAGAAATAAAGCTATCGGAGGGAAAATTATGAAAGGGGTGTGCCAGAAAATATCGGGAAGACCTTGTTCTGTATAAATATGTTACACTGTACACGCTCTATACAATTTTACAACAGCAGGCCAACGAGCGAGTTTAGCTTGCTATATTATACATGCTGATAACTATTCACAACCGAATGAGGAGACAAGTCGAAAGCTTAATAAAAATAAAAATCAGTAACAGAAAATGTTAAATATTATTTTACACATTCCAGATTCTTAATTATAAAAAATTTCCTATTTTGTTTACGATTGTTACATAAAAGAAATTAACTGGCTAATTAATTAATATAGCTCTCGACATATCAATCTTTTATCTTAACCTGTGCGACTAAACTTGACCAAATAATTATTTGTTCTCAAATTTGTCGCATTAATATAGAATTCTTTTTTTTCTCTTTCTCTCTCTGTCTCTTTTTTCTTTATTTGTTAAGCAAACGCTTCGAAACATTTAATGGCAGAGAACAGAAGCAGTTTTCTGGATGCTGCCTGTATTCTAATTGTGCCACATTTATACAATGTAATATTATTTACGTATAGATTTGAATGCGGCGAAAATTTCCTTGATATCTTGTATATATTTTTTTATAAATATATGAAAGGATAAAGCGTTTTAACAATATCTTTCTTCTCGATTAATGAACGAATATTACTTATACATTTTCACTATAGCATCTTTACTATCTCGTTGGCACGGCCGGCATTTTCTCAAGGAAGTCTTGCTCGATTACAGTTTCCAGTTGCGTGTTATTTATCGGCACGTATGTGTCGCACGTGGCACGACTAAGACTCGAGAAGAAATTATGTAGATCTTGCAAAGAGCGAACGTTATTCGACGTTAGTAGAAGCTCCCCCGGATTCCTTTTGGGCGGTGGACCTTCTGGCTTGAACTGCAAAAGGAGATCGGTTATAGAAAACGAAAAGAAAAGAAATATCTTTGTTTGATATGTAATAAGAGAGCCATGCAAAGAAAAAAAATTTATGTATAGCGCCAAATGTTGCACAATACCACTCGACACAAGAGCGCGCATTGGCTTAGTTGCAAAAACAAATGTATATGTACATGCTATAATTTCTCACGTTACTAAAATAAAATAAGTATTTCAGTACTGCTAACAGCGGTGCGACACTAAAGTTCCTGTGATTTTCATTTTTGTTACACATATATTAATTAAGCATGATCTGAATAATACTGTTATCTGATAAAAATTTTTATACTTTTCGAAAAAAATATAATTAAAATATACTAGATAAAATCTACTAGCAATAAAGGCTGAGTTGAGTAGAATTTTTTCGTAGCAATATTCTTAAATGAAACCAATATAAGAGTAGGGTCATAGTGACAATTGAGATTACTCATACGGTTTAATTATAACAGTGTACACCGAGTTGTCGACAGTCTGTAAGAAGTGATCATAGCGATGGCTTGGCTGAAAATCTTATCTTATTACATTCTGTGTATCGTAATAGTTGTTACTGCACGTGAGTACAAAAGCAACATGATTATTTGAAAAATAATTTAAATTTCTTCATATCTCCCTTTAAAAAAAAACATAAAATGTTTTCTCTCAATTTTCTTTTTAAATCTTGAATATTTCATCTGTACACTTTCTTTGATCTATATAGGATATATAAACATTTATAATTTAAAAGTCTCAATAACTTTGTAAAAAAAAAATCGATTTAATATTGATAATAAAACATGAAATTTTAAAAATGTTTAGTGAGGAAAAATATATTTTTTATCTATAAAAATAAAAATATAATTCCGAAACATTTATGAATATAATTTTTTTTTGTTTGTAATAATCATATTCTGAATGCTCTAAATGGTTTTAATGTAAGTTAATTGATGTCAATTATTGATGAAGCAAATATTAATGAAGAGATGTGATTGGACTTTTGGCTTTTCCTATTAAATTAATTTAATTCATTTCCTCCTAATATAAAAGTCATTTAATTTTTTGTTCTGAGTTTAAAATATATCTTTTAAATGTTATGCAAATAAAAATATTGAAACAAGAAGGGGTTTATAAAACATCGACATCTATTCATAATATATTATCATAATAATCTATTTCATCTTTTTACCTATTTAATTAAAAATAATTTCATTTATACTTTATTGATGTGCGTATTTAATTAATAAATATTGCGCTAACTTAATTATTGCATTTATTACAGAGTACACGGGCGATTCCGAGTACAACGATTTTGATTTCTATGAAGATTTATCAACGGATCGCTCGAGAAGTTTCAATGAAGAATATAACAATGTCGCGCAAGACGATTTTTATGTTGCAAATGATTTTGACGACACAGAAAATCCTGGCTCAAACTTCGCCACTTTTAAAGACAATATCGGTTCTTTTGAGAGAAGTCCTTTTGATAAGCAATTTAACTGGTACAAACTGTCCGAAAAAGTTTATAAATATACCAAACATCGAATTCCCGGATACGACTACGACGAATTCGGTTACATGACTTCCAAGAATGCACAGGAGTGCGATGACAGATCAGTCTGGACACATTGCCTCTGCCAATTCACGTGTTCGAAGCCGGATGTAGTAGATTGTTACACACCATGCAGAAGCGGATGTGAATGCAGAGAAGAGTATGTTTTTGATGAAAAAACACAGAGGTGCCTGTTACCCGAAGAATGCTCGACGGAAGATTACAATTATTAAACTTTATATCGACATATATTTACGCTTCAACATTCATCAAGCTACTCTTCTTCGCACTCTTTCTCTTGCGGGAAATAAAATCGAGAATTGTGTTAACCGACAATTGTGATAAATAATTAATCGTGTCACGAAAACATCAATCGTAAATCGCAACTCACCTTACTATCCATTAGTTTCGCTATTCTCGTAATATGCGGCACAAAGTCCGAGGATAAATTATTGTTATCCGTGCAGCCTGCCGCTGCGTCTCCGACGAACGCCCATTTATACCTATTAAAACAAAATCATAGAGATTATCTCATAACGAAATACTACTTCAAAATCCGTTTCTCTTCGCTTACATCTGAAACTGTGGTAATCTATGCGCGGGCAACAGCAATGCGAGATCTAGCAGCTTAGCAGCAGCCAGCTGCAGTTGCAACCAGTGAGGATGCCCGTGTGCCTGAAGTCCATTGCTGGCGTTGACAGCCCACGATGAGTCCAGAGCCGACAACAGTTTGATGTGCGAGCTGTATGCAAAGAAATGCAAATTCTGTATTATACAGGTTACTGACGAACAATAGCGTGCAAAAGTTCCTTGGGAACTATAATTGATTTCCCAAAGTATAAACAATACACAATTTTCCTGCAGAGTTCGATCGACAAGATACAAGATTGTTATTAGTAATACCCTTTGACATTTGACATACTCGATACACAGTGATGTAAAGCCTTTCCTGTGCTTCCAGTTATTTGTTTAAATACTTGTATTTAAATAAAATATTTTTTTGCAGTACTTGTATTTTCTTTTTAATATTTATCCATTTTTAAAGTACTTTTTTATATTCTAAATCAAGAATTTGTATAATTTTTATAATAAAAATAATTGTAAAACTAATTTTAGTATAATAGGAAAATAATTTCGTATGCCTTATGACTTGATTTTGATTGATTTACATTATACTCTTGTAACTAAAGTATCTTTTACATCACTGTACTCGAGTATTCTTACAACATTAACAGTATACATACACGTGCGATATGTACGTCAAATATGCAATGGACCATCGAGTTACCTGCTATGACGACTGTCGTCCCAACACCATTCAAGTTATGGAGGCACCACAAATCCCATCAAATCGCGAAGATGCCGAAACAGAGCCGAGAACAGTACGATATTAGAGAGTATCCATGTTAGTAGGGGGACATACACAAATATTCTGCTATTTAACATCCTCAATCTTTACACAAGATTCCGAGAAGTTGAATATTTATAAGAGTTTTTCATCGTTTACACTTCGAGCATTTTGAAAATATTGATCAATATTAGACTTGAATATTGATTTCAAAATTGAAGTGGAACATTATCGATCATGCTAATATACTAATAATATATCTGCATAAAAAGATTTTCATAATAGCATTCTTTTTCGATAATTATGAATTTTGGAGACTAGATATAATAGATTTTTGAAAGAAGACTAAAAGAACGAGAAGTTGAGACTCTCGATAACTCAAATAACCGCGTATTATAAGTAAATGTAACATGCACATGTGAAGCAGGAACGTCCCATAAGCAAGTTTGCTCAAGAAGCATATGAATTAGTAGGATTTGCATACCTGAACTCTTCACTGTCTGTACTCAATTCTTGCTCAATGTAGAGGAATACTTGAACAAGCTCGCTAACTATGACCGGCCATAAGGATGTCGCGTGTTGTGGTGACATTCTCAATAGCAGTACGCGAAAACAGAGAAACACTTGCGCCTGAATAGACGGGATTACTTGGGGTAGGCGTAAACTATCTGCTAAACGTTCTGAAAGTAAAATAATCAGTCTATATGTGTGAAAACATAATTATATATTTTATATACATCTTTTTATAAATATTCTCTGCGAATATTTACCTTGTATTTCCGGCATATATTTATGGTACTGATCCATTTCGCTGCAAAGAATGACGAATGCCAGCCGTTTCAAAAGCTGTGCCTTCTGCTCGTACTCCTGTTCTTTCGAAGAAAATATACTAATCCCGCTGCCCTGAGCCATGGAGACGCGATCTATTTAACGGGACAGTCATAATGTTAACTTCTATGATTGTAATAGACACACGTAGAGGTAATAAAATGTGCGTTACTCATTAAATCCCTGAAGGTAGTATTGTCGTGCGTCATCAAATTATCTATTATGGTTCTCCAATATGGTAAACAGGCCGGTATCATTTGGAAAAAGGCGGAGTCGAGTAACAAATCTAAAACGTCCTTGCGCCAGGCCTTTCTCGTGTACTGATATCCCGACAAGGAAGCCAACAGTTGAGAGCAAGCGGTGAATGAGGCAATATTTTTTATCCTGTAAAATTAAATTAAGTAGATAAAATTCAAATGTTATGTCTTATCTGATCTCAAAAAGATCCAAATAAAATTCTTATAATTGAGTGCAATCATTTCCTAAACTTACGTGTGATTTTTTAGATAAGGTGTAACGTTGTACATGAGATTTGTTAAGAGTGTTACCACGCGCTCCTTCTCTTGCGAACCGTAACTAACATCCAGCAATGGTGCGAGTATTTCCGCTAATACCGCTTGGGCTTGAACGCTATACGCTGCATTAGGTGGTGTTCCTGGTGTTACTGTAACGCAAAGTTTTCAAGGATAATCACGAATATATATCGTAGAGAGGAATGTAGAGCTATTTGCAATTGCCAGACTACATAAGAAGAAAGAAAGATAAAGCGCGATAATAAAAACAGATGCGATTACGTTAAAGATTCTTAGAATATGTCTACAAAATAAATTGCACATTACGCACCAGCACCATTTTTTCCCTCTTTACCTTCCGAAGAGCCTTCCACCACTTCGAAAACATCTTCTCGGACAGCCAAATTTCTTCTTAGCCATGTTGTTTGCTCTAAACAGGCACCGGCTATTTGCGAACACGATTCGATCAACTGAAATATTTATTAAGAACATTAAATAATTGTGTTATTAATTATTATACACTGAGTCATATAAGATAATAATAACCTTCGCAGACACGTCTTGCAAATCTTTAATATCTTTCTTCTCCTGCATAGGTGGGCACTTTTGTACATATTCGTTTAATATAGCCAGCAAGAGAAATTGGGCAGGTGCTGTTAGTGACAGACCATCCTTCAATAAACTGAGCAAGGACGCCCAAGACTCGATAAGCGATTGCGACGTGTTACTCTGCATATAGACATAAAGTAATTCTAACACCGACACTTCCAATGAGAAATCTTGCTTAATTCCGTGTATCGGCGGTGGCGTTTTCACTACTTGATGCACGGTGTGCACTAAAGTATCAATGGGCATAACGCGAATCGCACTGACGAGGTGAACCATTACTTGCTGGTTAGGACAGGCTTCTGGAAGTATCTGCACCAAAATAAATTACAACTCAGCTTTTCTTTCCAAAACTGATAACATTATTAGCTATTTCTCATTATATTATCTTTTTTTTATACACAACGTCGAATACCTTTTTTGATGCAGCGGATGGTTGACGTCTTTCGTGCCAGGCAACCGCGACTGCGGCCAAGAAGTTGGCTCCATGATGAAGAGAGATTGGAGACAGGAGTTCCAATAATTGATATTTCACTATTCTCGGACTACCCACTACACAACTAGCTTGTTCGCTATATATATTATTAAAAATATATTGCATTAACAATATAAACAATTTTTCTAATATTTGATTAAAATATACAAATAAAACATACTTGTCTTTTGTTGCCAGAACTGCTTGCCACAAGGCAGACAGTGATGCTATTATTCTTGGCAAATGACTTAATGCAGTTCTTCTAGCGTGTTGTTGCAGCTCGTTTGCGCCAGTTTTATCTTTTGCTGTGGATAAATCCTACAAAAAAACAAAAACTTTGCTATTTCGCACTGAATAAATTTAATATCGATTAATTGTATCACAATTAAAAAATGTATTGTTCAACTAACCGGAGAAAGTGGGCTGGGCATAAAGACATGAATAAGATTGTTGAATATCTGTCCAGGATTAGCACCGGGAATTCCCGTTTGTATCGTACCACTTAATGGTTGATTAAACGAGAATCCAATTTGCTGAGAGGTGTCCAACAGACAGTAATGTAGCAAGTATGTTAAAGCCTCCAAATGTGTTACGGTATAATCTGCAGGCAAGCAGCATTCCACTGTGCTTATATCTTGTAATTTTGATGTCAATGCCGCTTCTTCGCTAATGTAATACGAAGCTAAGTGTTCAATATTGCTGCACAGTTGATGAATAACCGATGTTACAACGGATGTTAAAGAAGGTCCCATAAAAGGCAGACTGGACGTAACAAGAGTAGTCCAATGTTGATGAAGATGTCTCATGTGATCCTACGAAATTTATATTCATTAAATATATGAATTATTATATTATACTTATATTATTAGTGATTTTGTTAGATCGATCATCATTTTCTGCTTAATCAAGTTAATTTGTAAATTATATAATCAATATTTATAATTTAAACACGTTATATAATATAATAAAATATATTGCTTATCTTGTTTAAAAAATGTGTATAAATTTCTGAATTGATCTAACAATGTACATTGATGTAAATAACGTACGAGTTGCAGGGCGCTAAGAATGCTAGCAAGGAACATCGGTTGCTGTGGTATTGCTGCCCCAGACACGTATTTCAAACTGTTTCCAATCAAGTTTGACGTCCGTGTCGGCGAACTTGGTATGAGAGATGTTGTTGAATTAATTTCCTCTCCTTTTTGATTACTACATTGATGCTCCAACATAATTAACGCTAAAAGCAACCTTGAAAAGTAATAAATTAAACATTATAAAAAATTACACAATTGCAACTGAAATTGATTTTAATGCCAATGTGAGTTTCGAATAATATCGTCAGTTGTGGATTGGCGAAATATTCTTGCATATTTACCGTAACAATTGTATTTGGAAAGCCTCTGTATGATCGCTTGCTCTATATTTACATTTATTCACATCATTGTCGATAAATGGATCATTAAACAATACAATTTCTTCAGTAAACGTGGAAACATCCTCGTTTTCTTTGTGAGCGTTCTTCATGCTCATGACACTGGACACAAGACAGTGCAGAGCAACTTTTTGTACTTTACATTTGGTCAATAAATCAACTATGTAGCAACTAAAGCCTTTCCCAGAGTCGCGAACGATCGGAATTAACTCGGAAAATATTAGTGTCAGTAATTCTGCACTCGCAAGTTGTACCTATGTGAAAGATATTTTTATTAACAGAATTAATAATAGTCATTAAAAGGAATAAGTTTAATAAAAAAATAAATATTTAATAAAAAAATTTATATCACTTCCTAATTTGTATCTTTTTTTCAATGTTTTTTAAAGATATTAAATTAAGATATTTTTTTAAAATCAAACACACCTGGCGGTTACCCGCGATCTCTTCATACGTAAGTCTCATTTGCCCCAAATTTGGATAATAGCTTCTCGCAAAGTACAGGCACACGCTTATCAACACTTCCAGATACATGCTACTCCTATAAGCCGCTATGAATTCCGTGTTAGCTATATCACCATGAAAGTTTCGGCCAAAAACACTTTTCCTATGTCTTGCCAACAAATTTAACAACACTGTGTTCTTTGTTGCGTTCGTTACACCAGTCGTCGCCGCGCAGCACAGGAACATTCGCGTGTTCGTCAATAGTTCGTTCCTGAGAGTACGCAGAGCGTAAAGAGTCCTGGTGGAATCATATACTCCACAATAGAGCAACATGTGGGAGTGAAGGTTGTGAACACCCAGACCGACATTTCGATTAGTTTTCGCGTTATGCTGCGGAACTTCTTCCTATAAAAGAGAAAATATTATGAAAAACAGTGCGACGTTTATCATTTTGCTAAGTAATGTCTATTTCTATCAATGTAGATTAACTTCAAACTCGATTTAACTCGCTGTGATTTATTTTTAGAACTAGAAAAAGATAAAATGTAAGTTAAACCAAGATTAAAATTAATCTGCATTGATAGAAGTAAATATAAACCAAATAACAAGATATTTACGCTTTTAGGTGGTTCGGCGATGTCGCACAATTGCATGGCACGATCGAGCACTTCGTTCAGAATCTCTTCGACTATGCTGGTGCTGCTGGAGTTGCTGAAGTATTCTTCCGCGGTGGTGCTNACATCCAATTCGCCGTCGTCGTCGTCCATCGTCCAGCTGGGTACCTCCGCACTCGCTTCGAAACTGCCGATATCATGGTCGTAATTCGCGCTGAACTCGTTCGTGCTGTAATATCTGCCCTTTATAATTGTGCCCGCCACCTCTCTGGAACTGCCCGGCATGATGACAGTTTCCTTCTTTTGTTTGGATTGTTTGTTAGTTACTTCGGGACTGCTAGAGTCCAAGCTATTCGTTATGGAATCTGACGACGAATCGACATCGTCGTTCAGCTTCTTGTAGCTACTCTTATCCTTCGCCTTCAAGCTGGAATTTACCGAATCGAAAAGACTTTCGTCTAAACTGACAGTAGAACCTTTGTCAAAATCAATTTTCTTGAAACGGGTGGCATTTTTCAGCAATTCCGTCGTTAAGCCCTTACGCATACTGGGCAGCGAGTCGTCTTCCGTTAAAGAGTCGTTTGAATTTTCGTTACAATTGATCGAGAGGGGATTCACAAACACGGAAATCTTCCTATTGCCGGATATGCTGGGCGGTACCTCGAGTTCTTTCATAAACTGATTTCTCTCCGTGACATAATGATTGCAATTATCGCCGGTCGCCAGTGTTGTCACAGCGAAAATACGTTTTATTTTCACAGGATTTATCGCCTGCTTCTTCTTCTTACCCTTCTTCCACTTTTTATCCTCGTCCACGTTATCACTCACGTGATATATCACATTACCGTCGACCGAACTGATCGCGTAGATTTTCGCGGCACCTTCCGTGTCGTCTTGAACTTCCGACTTTTCTTCCACTGGATCGTTCTTCGTTAGGACGGTATTACTGTGTTGTATACTCACATGAAGGACGCTCATACGACAGGTGGATGGATCTAATAGTATTGTCAGTAGGGGATCTATTACGCGCGATATGTCGCCGCGCATCAAGGAATGTAACAGCCACGACTGAGCCTGCAGCTTTAACGGCGAATTATCCGCAAGCTGAAGATTGTCCAACATTTTCAATAAGGATCTACACAGCACGATAGAAAACACAAAAAGCAATATTTTGTGAAAATCGTGATATTACATAATTAAAACTTTACATTGCAAACTTTAGAAATTTTTTTACTTACTGGTCAAAAATTCTAAGACAGCCACGCAATCTCGGATTCGTTTCGATTTCTCGTCCTAAATGCCACAAAGTAGCGAATCTACTAAATGCCTCGATTCTCTTCTCGGGATTCTCAGAGGTAAGGGCGGATCCTATCAGGTCTTCGACCGCGTCGCAGGAATCGTACAAAGCGTGATGCAATTCGTGCAACAGTTCTACGCAACGCATTCTGAATTTATGGGCGGGAAGCTCGCCCAAATGATGCCACAAGGAATGTGCCAATACCTTTATGTTAAAAGTAATTCTGTTTAATATTTTATTTTATAATGAGATATACCGAATAGAAATTCTATTAGTACGTACTTGAAACACATTAGTATACTGCATCAAATAAGTAACATGCCACTGTTTCAACAAGGGGACGATAACAACCGTCGTGACACCCTCTCCACTTTTCGGATGTGTCTCGACGTCGTTGTGTGCCTTCAACAACGCCACCAAGTCGAGTAATGTGGCGATGCTCGTTAACTGTAACGCAGGTTGCTTCTGCAACCAGCAGGAACATACTATTAAAACTTTCAACCAATCCGGAAGAACATGCTCGAACTTCGGTTCCTCCTCCACGAGTACGTCGTCACCGGGTAAAAAGTATTTCGGAAATGTGGACAGTTCGACAAATAAACTGGACGCTATTTTCATGGCTTCGATCCACTCCGAGTGCGTCGTTACATCGAGAAATAGGTGAAAAATATCCAGGCACTTGGTTTCCTCGATTACGGATGTGTCTTGACTAAAGAATCCGGAGTCGTCTATGTTTAATCTAGAGTTCAGCAAGAGTTCCAAGTAACGCATCCTTTCGTCGAAACTCTTTCTCGGACAAGACACTACTAAATGATCGAACATATCTTGTACTGTTCTCTCCCTGCTAAGTATCCTGTTGCTAATTAATTTAACGTAAAATATCTCGTATTGCCGGAGGCACTTTTCCAACATGGAGTGCTGTGCCTGAAACGCCGGAGATGGTCCCCTACATAAGGATCCTGTCGATTCCGTTGGAGTGACATTCTTGAAGTGTTTCAATGTGGACAGATGGCTGTCCGAAGATTGATTCTTCGACGAAGAGATTCCATCGATTTCTAGGCAGCTTGCTTTAATGTCATCCATGCTTTTGTTTCTAGATAAAGATTTCGTGTCTTCGCTCACTACAACGGATATACTACTGCCATCGGCTTGTATAGTGTACGTGTCGTTTAACTTGGAAGTGCTTTTGCTCCCCTTCTTCCTCGACTTCTTCTCGCTCCTTTTAGCAGCACCGCCGGAATTTGCTCTTCTCCTTGTACTTGGGCTTTTCTCTACGAAGGGGATACTGGATGTGTCGGGCTTATTCAATTTACTATCCGATTGACTCTTCTCTAAAGGGATTGCTGTTAAGGAATTATCGTTGGGAACTGTAATATTGTTCAGAGACGTGTCTAATTTGATCTCTACTTCACACTTGTCCGCATGAGCCGTTATCATCGTTGGTTGCACTTTCGACAAGATTTTGCCGCACAATTTCAGGCTTTTCGAAATCTCCGTCGGAGACAGGATATTACTGTGATATAAAAGCTTGCTGGTTATTTCGTAAAATAAACCAGGAAGATGTTCAGACGGCGTGTCTATAAACGCGTCCAACGACACAGTCTCAAGTAAGAATTCCGTTAACACGCATACTTCGACGAGATTCGGCATTCCACTGCCGACCGGTCTTACAGCGACGTCTTCGCTCGCAACTTGCGTCTTCGCTCTGGTACTACAAGCTTTTTCAAATAGTTGTCCACAGTGTATCCAGATGTACGACGGTTCCAAAGTTGAGAACAACAGATTCGCAGACTTCACCACTTCGTTCGTTTTCGGTGCGTGGCTCGATACGGATTTGCATGCATTATAAAATGTCCTAAAATGTAACGTGCGGTTGTTAGAAAACATTGAAGAATGATTTCAATTTCAACAGGATAATTTCATAACACACCGACGATCTTACCTAAACACTTCAAACAGAATGTCATCCAAAATTATTGGTCCAATATCCACCTTATCAAGTAACGAGACAAGTATCCTATATGGTTTTAGATCTTGTGAATTTTCTTCGCACACTTCTTTAAGTAGATATTTTATCGCTTCGACTAGCATTTCCTTCGAATACATATCAAAGTACGTTACATCCTGTTTAGTGTCTGTAGTTGCATGGTTTTTCTTCTTTAAAATCGATGTGCTCACTTCAGTGCCCAACAGCCAAGCAAACAAACGTCTACAATTTTACGGTAGAAAATATGTACATACATATAAAATAAAGATTTGAAAAAGACTTTCATATGTTGCAGCCTCTTTTACCTGTTTAAGCTCATGTCTCTTCGCAATATAGTAACTAAAGCAGCTCTTATTAACAATATCATATCTTGATGCGTCAATTGACTATTGTGTATAGGAAAGCCTATTAAGAGAAAATCCAGTGCACTTCTCTGCACCAATACTGAAGTGTCTTTCACTCCAGCACATAAGGCTGAAATCTATTAAAAATTGATACATTAGAGGATCAAACTTTAAGCTATATACGTAGATAATAGATGATTAAACATAAAACTTTTCTTACCATAATTTTAGTATTAGTACCCATAATATATTTTTGCTCCTCCATCGACAGCTTCTTGTTGAAATGTGCTAGCACAAACGATATCGCAGGCAATCGAATGCCAGAGTTTGAAGCCAAGCAGTCCCAGAGACATGCATAAAAGTGTTCTGCACCCACACCCTCGCACACTTTCTCCAGTAAAGAATTAGTTCTGGTAGAAAAATGCCCCATAAATTTCCGTATTATTTACGCATAAATCTATTTATTATTTACAAATACGAATATATAAGAAATACTGCAAAGATAATAATGTAGGTCGCACCTGTCAAAATGATCTGATCCATCTTCTAGGCCCAAGAGGACGCCGCTTAAAAACCCGCTTAATCCCGGTCTCAATCTTTCACCGAGGGGTACAAAGTGTGTTTCGTATACTGTTAACAATGACGGTCTGACATTCATAGCAGCATGGCCCAATAATGGAAATAGTCCTAATTGAGAAGACAAAAATGTAGAATATATGAAACATAGAACTTATATGTACGCCTTGCTCCAGGAAATGAGAACAGATATTTTGGAATACAATGTAAAATTCTCTGTCCTTTTTCTTTGAGTAAGATATATAGTAGCCTATAATTGCTTCTTACTCGACTTTCTATAACTCACCTGCGCTATAAATGAAAAGCTCATGGCTGAGCCTATTAGTGCCCATACACTTAAAAATAATGTCGTACGTTTCTAAAGCTTTCAAGTGAACACCAGAAGGTAACGCCGGATGCATGCATTGGGCTAGTCTCTTGGATATTTTGATTCTCCTTGGAATAACGGGAAATTTCATATGGCTCAGCAACACCTTGTTGAGCTTCCCCAGGGCAGAGATTAAATCTGCCCACTCGCTCGTGTACTCGAAGCTCTTTAGGGCCTTGTCAACAGCTGACACATAGCTGCGTGACAAATACAACATATCGTGACAAATACGAGTTCTAACCAGAACAGCACAAATGTCAAGTAATGAAATGTAAATTATTGCAAGGTTTACCGAACTAGGAATGCTAAGCGTGCTAATCTAGCCAATAAACATCAATCAACAGTGACATTGGCATCAATATTACAATTTTCTATTTAACAATGTAGCTGTTGTGTACAACATGTGTTATATTACATTTATATCGTTGAGAAATTACAATATTGACGCAATGTTACTTGGCGTTTATCAGGTATTTGCTGTATTTTCTACTTACACCCGATACTTCGAGTCCTTCATCAACTCGTACTCCTCCAGCGCGATGGAACCCATTGTTGTCTCTTTCGCGACTAAACGTACTACGGGTGCCGTTCCTCTATGTCACTTTACATGGTTTTGGAATTACCTCACGGCACAATGAGTCACAAACTACTGTTTCCCCGATTACGCTGCGGGCCTTATCGCGCGACGCATCGTGTCCAGATAAAACGAGTACCGCGGTACCTGGAAATCAAGCCACCGCGTTACCACGAAGGAGGGGCGGGGGAGGAGGGGACCAGCTCGGCACCGAGAAGCAGAAATTTACCCTCTCGTTCTCTCACCGGACTGAGCCGCAGTCGTTCATGATCGCGTCTTACGCGGCTGTGTTTACACGAGCCGAACTTATCGTCGGGCCCGCTATCGCGGCTTTGGTTATCTCGCGGCCGTTCCCCCGCCGTTGTCCCGCTCTCCCCCCAGCGGAGCTCAGTGGCGATCCACCGTCGAGTCTACCCGGGCACGACGCCCCCACGGGGTTCTCCGGAATCTCCGAAGTGGCAAGTTTCCCGCCTTCGAGGAATCTCCCGAACGTCCGACCTCCGTACACGTAGCGACCACTCGTCCGTTACGTCCCAGCTGTCCTCCAGCTGTATCCGGCGGGATCGTGTGGCGCGACGCGCGCGCACGCTTCCGATCTGATTTATTCTGATTTCCTCCTCGGGAATCGGCGACGCGACGACTCGGACGACTCCTTCCGCCGACGCGCCACTGACGGATGACGTTTGTTGACGTTGACGTTACGCTATCTCGCGTGACGAGCGGCGGGATCGACGTGGACCCGGAGACACGCGGACGACCCTGGTTACACGCGCTCGTCGGATGGACGACCTTTCGATGGACTCGGATGACCGAGGACAAGCTCTGATTAATTTAATTGGCGATTAATTCAGCCGGGCGAAATCGCTCGTGTCTATTTCTGTCGGTGCAAGCTTACTTTTCATCTTTTTTCTAGTTTCAAGAATTAGAAGCGGATAAATTGCAAGTTAAACCGAAATTAGAGTTAATCTCGGTAGAAATGGACATTAATGTCTATTTCTACTAATGCAAATTAATTTCTTACTATCTTTTTTTAATCCTAAGAATTAGAAAAAGATGAAAAATAAGTTAAATCGAGAGTAAGGTTAATCTATGTTGATAGAAATGGACATAAGGGCCAATTCCATGATTTATTTTAACCGAAGTTTAGCTAATTATATTCAGTAGAAGTGTGTTTTATATAAAACAAATTCTGTTATGAATATTATTAAAATAAGTTGTAGAATCGGGCCTAAAGCAGCATTTCTGATTGTACGTATATTTTGTTGTGCCTGATGTAAACTTTTTCTACATGCTAAAACAAAAAAATAATTATGTTGATAAAATAGTGCAGGTACTTGATAAATTAATTGGAGTTTGATAGAGGAGATTATTATGAAACTTCTTCAGGTGCTCTTTTCGTCGGCTGCTTGATAATTCAATTTCCTCCATGAGATTTTAGGCACACATTGTAGAATGGTTTGATTGTTAAATAAACCAGGATACCCTTTCGACTATTGAGTCTAAAGATACATACATGGAATTCGAGAACAGGGTGTTTTCAAATCCAAATGTAAACGTATCCTTTTTTTTATTACGAAAAACTTTAAAATTCACGATCCATGCCCATTATCTCGGCATTCATACATGAATAACAAAAAGAAAAGAATGTAACAAATCGAAGCGTCGCAATAACGTCTCTCTCGTTTTCTGGCAATCCAGATTTCAGCTTTCAATAAAACTCGTGAAAATTACAGAATCATAAATGTAACAAAACTATTTGCAAAATGACAGATTATTTTCAAGTGGATAATATATATCAACTATCGATTATTATAAACTTATAAAACGAATTCCACTTACGCAGAAACTCAGACGCATCACACTCGAGATTGTACAAAATTGGATATGGAATGTTTACAAATACTACTATTTTTAGGAGGGATAATCATATCGACGCCGTTTACACGTTATCCTTTTGTTTACATTTACGAGATATTAAGAGAAACCGTGTGAACCCTTAAATATTAAGAAATATTCGCGAGCATTTACATGCCCCGATAAGACGGCATAACAAAACAAGTCAAGCTTTCAAGATAATAGAATTATAATGCATTAACATAATACATTAATGCCACTTCATCACTTTGAAGTAAATGTATTGCATTTTCTCTCATGATTAACCCTCTAGCGCCCTTATGGAAAATAAAAAAAATGTTTAATATATAAAAATATAGCATAAAGTGTAATAATCTTCATTTTTTTGAAGATTTTAAAGACAAGTTTCCGTGTCATATTTTCAAACTCGCAATGTTCGACGTTCAAGCATAAAGAATTGAGAAAATAATAAAATTGACACTTTAAAGCGAAAATTACATCGAGTAATAGAGAGTTAATATAATCATGCCAATTTTTATATTAAAAATATTCGGCATGTGTCCCATTGAATTGTACATTATTGTATATTTTGATATTGATAAACAATTCCCACATATTCATAGTCTCGCATCAGGAACACAGTTTTGCGCCTAAGGGCTGCGATTTTGTGGTGCGCTCCAGTCTCCTCTGCTGTTGCTCCATTAATCGCAGCTCCCGTTCTCGTCTTCTCTGCTCTCGTAGCACTTTGGTAGCGTCATTGAAATCGTTCATAGCATCCACTTCCCAACCGGCAGCGTTTTCCTCCCATTCTGTTAATTCATTCTAGACATACGACAGGAATGTAAGTCTTTCAAGTGTTACAAGCTCGCTTTCAAGTGTAGACTTACAGTCGGAACAGGGTCCATGGCCGAGAATTTCGCTGCGTTGTGAGACGAGTTATCCCCATGCTTGTCCTTTATTAGAATCTTTGTCTGCCTAGTGATTTTTGGGGTCATATCCTATACAAAGTCCCAAGGTAAAACCTTTAGTGTTCTTATTGAAGCACATGTTTCTAAATTAACCTTCGAGTTACCTCAAAAAAATTAAGCTGTTCCTCAGTGGGTGATTCAGGGGACTTGCTCACTTGTTGTCGATACTGCTCTATTTTTGCTTGCACTGTGTTAACCGGCTTGTCCGGTATAACGACAACTGGATTTTCTTCCCACTTATCCCACTGCTCCAGTTCCTTGAATAAACATACTCGATAAGTATTATTATAAAACTCAGACATGTAAGCAGCGATCTCATTTGCTGCAACAATAGCTCAAAAAACAAAGTTTTCCAGAAAATGAGTTTGGACGTTTTGAATCATTAAAATTGGGAATCGTCAAAATTTTGTAATACTATTTTTAAATGCATATCAATAACTGATTGTAGAGGAATAAAAGTATCCAGTTATATATCAGCTCTTTGTTCAATGCATAAAATTGCATTTTCACCATTTTTTTGCAAAAGCAATTAAAAAATGATGATTTTTAAGTTATATCATTGTTGTAGCAAATGAGCGACATGTCCTCCCTATTTTTGCATAATCCATGAAGATTATATTCTATGAATCATTACAATTTTTATCATAATAATCACAAACAATTTATCATAATAATTTTTTCGGCTTGTTTTTAATGCATCATAATATTTCTACCAATATCAACAAGAACATATTTATATAACTGTGCAAAAAATAGATTCTTGCAACATCATCCTCATGTATTTTTATGACAATGACATCACATGATTGACAAGTACCGTCGAGTTGGTCAGCACGTTCGGCACTACGCCGACGGTGGACAGGGGCACGGCGTCGCAGGACGATCGTCTGCGACGTCGGAGGCAGCACATCGCGCGCTTAAATATCCCGACGAGCAGCACGAGCAGGGCCTTGAGCCGATTCATCAAAAACTCCACAGCCATTTTCGGCTCGGTCGGCCTGCACGGGGAGCTAACCTCTCCCCCGAAGCCGGAAGACGGATGGTTACGCGGTTACCGGGCGCGGACGCGGGTGGCATCGCCGATCCATCTTGTCGAGTCGAGACGACGACGTCGATTCGCCCTCACATCGTCTCGCGTATCCTGTCGCACGGAATATGGATTTTTTTTATCAGCGAACCGGAAAAGACTCAGGCCTGCCTGGGACGTACATAACCTTTATCGGATGATTACGCTGGCGGCTGGAGGTCGACGTCGATATTCGAGCGCTCGATATCGAACAGCGCGATTATCGAAGCGCATTTGAGTAATTTTGACCGAGTTGTGTTTTATAATTTAATTAATTTGATTAATTTAATTGGCAAATATCCAATTCCATCAATTTAGATTAACTTTAATCTTGATTTAACTTACTTTTTATCCCTTTCTAGTTCCAAGAATTAGAAAAAAATAAAAAGTAAGGGGAAACTTCGTATAACACCCTCACCGCGGATTTTGTTCTAGTTTTGCAAATCGGCTCCTTCCATCAAAAACACTTTCCTGCAAAATTATCAAAATCTGAGGGCGTTATACTGAAGTTTTACCAAAGTAAGTTAAACTGTCGAGATTAAAATTAATCTGCGTTAGTAAAAATAAATTGCTTGAAACAAAATTTTTACAATTCGTCGTTCTTAATTTTTCTTTTTACGTATCAGACAACGGAGAATTAATAAGCCATATTAATCTCTCAGAATTTTCTTTCATATTAATAAAATTTCGTATCACTTGAAGTTAATCGCTATGTATATTTAGTGTCTTTATACAATTTTATTGTTAAATCAACATAAATACAAGTGCGTATCTGACAAATATTTAGCTTTTTCTCGTATCACAGTTGACTTTTCCGTCGAATCGTTATCGCAATCGATATCAAACATACGTTGTTAAAAATATCTTAGAGTTAACGTGGCAGGCAAATGTACAAAATGTGATGGCTATTAACATAATTACAGTATTACAGTACATGTAATTACAGCATCTCTCAATTATTTAATTTCAAAGTGTCTGTTTAATTAAATACTTTTCAAACCTTAATTTTGTGTCACAAATGTCCATTTCTATCAATTGGAGAAGATTCCACTTACTTTTTCTAATTTTTAGATTAAAATTAATTGAAGTTAAAATTAATCTACATCGATAGAAATAAAATGACGTAGCGAAAAATTTTTAGAAAATAATGGTTTATGTTTTAAATTTTCCGTATTTTCCCGAATTTATATATAATATAAAAATCAATATTAGTCGTGTCATTTATTACTAAAAATAAAAGAAATCTGTTCAGTAAATATTCGTCGCGAAAGAACATAAGAAAGATAATCGATTTTATATATCTTTTAAAGTTTAAAGCTGTTGTGTTCCTTTTTTATGATTCGTTTAACGTATGATTAAGTTTAGAAAATCCATTCGTCAGTGAAAATAACCAAGAGATTCGATCTCTAGACGCGCGTGCACTTGTCACGCCTGGCGTCGCGATCATATTGGCACTTCTCGTAGGCAGCGCACTTCACTCCGTTGCAGTAAACGGCCTGCTGATCTGTAAGAACACGCAATGGGACGTTCTAATTCAAGACGCTCGGAAAACTGACAAGATATCGTAAGGTGCATTATTCTTTTCTTCAGATACATCCGCGTTTGAACGCGCTTTAACCCTTCGCGGTTGAAATTACCTCTCGCTATCCAATAAATATAAAATAACAGTAATATAATGTCAATGTTCAAACTTCCTACTCAACAATATAACTGTTATATACAAGACATGTTGCATTGTAGTTATATTGTTGAGTGGGAGATTATAACATTGACGTTACATTATTGTTACTTTGTGTTTACTGGATAAGGAACAAAGATTATAAGCTTTTCATTTTCAGTCTCGTCTTTGGATTGGCGCGTCAAACGGGACATGAATCGAGGAATTTTTGTTGTCTGGAGGAATTTATGGAGGAGAGATTCTAAAAGTTTGCCGATTATAGGCCGTCACAAAACGTTACGTCAAGTTCAGTTCGAGGACCGCAAAGGGTTAATTCAACCGTGAAAACAGGATGTCGTACGTATGTACGTACTGCTCGAGCCCTTGTATCCGCCATCACTGCCGGTGTTGAAGGGGCTGCTACTCGCGCACGATGTAGTACCGCATTTGTTTGGGCAGCATTTCTGATTTGATGAACACTCTCCGTCCCCTATGCACCTGGGGGTGCAACTAGTCACGGTGTTTCTCATGGGGCAGTTGCCGCTTTTGTCTGAGGAACGATCGACGATAATTAATAGACTTTCGGATTAATTTGTAGGGGCAATTGTTTCTTCTTAGCTCTTATGATTCTCGCGGTTAATCTTTCGGTGCTGTCGGTTATTGCCTGTTATGTAATTATCATTAGAATTATGAATACCGCTAATTGTTCATTATAAACGTTATTTTATTAATACGTTATTAAGAAATAATCGCATTATATGCGCACTGAACGTTTTGATTAGATGATGATATCGCAGGCTAATTGCTAATGACGTTGCATATTGACCGCGAGTTGTAGAATCACACTCAACACGGTCATTTCGTTGATATGTATACACGCGAGGATGCTATAATTGAATATGACGTAGCTCTAAGTATCTATTGAAGTTCCGCATTGTCTCTCTTTCGATTCTTGATACGCAAATACGAGAAAATTAAATCTAAACTTAAGATTATATATATATATATATATATATATATATATATGTAAAATAAGTTTTAGAATTGAGAAAGAGTATATATAGCTTTCCTCGCTAAAAAGTTTAAAGTCGATTTTTTATTAGCGAAAAGTTCGAGGTGTTAACAGTTCCTGAATTATAAACTATCGGAAATCGAAAGCTTTTTAAGAGATGAGTAATTCTATCCAATTCGGCGTGGAAAAAGAGATAGATTCTATTTTAGAAGTTTAACTTTCTGTTAAGACGTAAAATATAATGCATTTATTTCATTTTTGATCAATTCTGCAATTAAGTTAAAATAAGAAAGAGCACAAGCTGAAAATAAACCGGGTTTTCCCGGATTCACGTACGATAACAAACGGAAAAAATTCAATTGCCTCTGTTCGCACTCGGTGTTTGTAAATGATAGTGTTTACTTACTAAACAACTGAGAGGACGTGCCGGCGACCAGCAAGACCAGCACTATCGCGAACGCTAATAAGTTTCCTGGAAAGCAAATATTACACCAATTCTGTGTAAGTTCTCGAGAATCCGTGATCATAATTTAATTTAAGTGGTTTGAAAGAAAGGCTCGCTACAAATATATTATCCAAGTAGAACAGGAAATCATAATAATGTCAAAGTCAAAATGACGAGAATATGATTACAAAATTCACCTTTCGATCATAATTTAATCATTTTTTTTGTCATTTCGACATCATTTGAGGTCACTTTGACGTTATTAAACAAACTTGCTGTTCTATCTGGTTATTTACAGAAATTAATCGAAAATATATAACAATTTAATCACGAAATTGCTTTAAATATATAATTAATTCTATAAATGTACAATTATTTACGTAAGAGATTTTATAATTAATTATATTTAATACGTAAAATTGATCTGGTTCTTTTGTAGCGCAAATGAATCACCGTCGAATCTTTGAAGCCTCGTGTACAACTATGATTAAGACTTATGCTAACGACTTACGTGGAAACTGCGTATCGCGTTTATGAGAAGCATCGTCTGTAACTTTCAAGGCTGTATAGTTTAAGTACTTACGATTCATTTTAGCGAGCTGTTCTTGAATACTTGACTAAAACTCTGCAGCTTTTGGCTTCGAGATTTCGACTTCTATACGCGCGACGATAACAGCATCGGCTTTTATAATGCTTTCCACCTCTACTCTAACATTGAGCAAGTACGAAAGGAGAGTGGAATACAAAACGAATAAATATTGATACATGCTACACCTAGTGCGGACAGATCCAATCAAGTCTTCTCTCAATACCGTTTACTTGAACTCAAATGCTTTTTCTTTCTTTCTTCGCACGTTGCACCGTGACGTAAAATGATAGAGACTTAGGCCGAATATTATGCATCGCTAACCATCTTAATCACGTAATTGGGATTACAATTTCATTTATGTTGCAATGAAATATCCGGGTGCTTCAAACGGCAGGATTTATTACTGATGAAAGTCTATAACTTCTAATCTCATACATTTATTTAAATTTAGTTTAATACAATATAATAAGTTTAATATAAATTAATATTTTTCTTTATGCCTTATTTAATGTTTTTTAGTGTTCTCAATTCTAAGGAGTACTTTGCTTACTTAACATTTAAATTATTATAATTTTATTTTATTTAAAAAAAATTCCGAATATTTTCAGATAAATGATAAGTTATTAATAATAATAATTTTTTAGTTGTTGATTGAAAGTGTAATTAATTATAGAATTTTGTCTGATATCATCTCATAATTAATTGTAGAACTGTCTTCATGAATTTCATTTCTGAATATTTCAAACCCGCCCTATATAAATAGCTGTTCGGGAGATTTGTTTAATATTCTTATTTAGTATTCATAGATTAAACTTTATTTATTACCTTGAATAATTATTGATTCATCAAATTAATTCAAGGCTGTAATTACACGGAGTTGACGCGGAATCGGAATTTGTTTTGATAATTATTAAATTATCTACTAAAGCAATCACTTAATGTATAATTAAATACATCGTGTCGAAATATATTTATATGCCGAAGGCATTTCTGAATTGTGCCAGTAGATCCGCCTCTGCTAACACAAGTGCGTTGATGCTGCTTCTTGTGTAACCTTGGCCTTTGCTTAGGTATATCAATCTGTTTATTAAAATTATTGATTAGTAGAGATTTATTAAATATCTCTCAATAACTTTTTTTTGTAATTTTATAATTACATAAATTTTAATCTATTTAATGTTTGATAAATTTTTCTAAAATTCGACAGATATAAGAAATATATAAATACAAATAATCTTGTATTAATTATAATACATGTGTGACAGTTTTTGTCACTTCAAGTTTTTCGTGATAAAAATATAGTTATATTAATTTTGATACAGATATGTTATTTAAATATAATATACTTCTTTATTGCGTTATGTTGAATTGCAGACAAAAAAATTATTAATAAAATATTTATATGTATATAAAATTATGAACGTTAACACAAAAAATGAAATTATTACTTTTATAAAATTATTTTATTATGTAATGACATAATCGTTTATGAGATTAATGATAGATTTATCTATAAATTTTATTATAAATATTTTATTATAAATGTAATAAGCATGTAAAAATCAAGATTAGTTATGATAATCAACATAGTCGTTTCCAAAGCGTGAAACAACCGGTTCAATTGGATTTTCGACGGATTCGAATACTTGAATTTCCGCCTTCTGACAAGCTAGGGCTCCACATCTGTTTTTGCAACATTTTAAGTTTCCTCTGCAATCATTGTCGCTGTTGCAAGTTGATGAACATACCCATCTTCCCGTCGGTATTGATGGGCAAGATCCTGGTTTCTCTGTACAAAAGATTATTCATTTTTTTCACGTACAAACTTGTGAATTTTATGATTAATTTATTGTAATTTCTTATAAATATTATCACACTATATCCAGTCACTGCACATAATATAATACTTATAACGGTGACAATAAAAAAAATTACCAAAATTTTAATTCTTGAGGGAAATTATTAGCAGAATACTTTCCTTTCTGAAAGTTATTTTTTTATCAATTGCAATAGAAATAAAATAAATATAAAATTACATAGATCAGAGCTGATAACGAAGCGTACTTATAAAATAATATACATTTAATTTCACTTTAATGTTTAATATCACATTAAATCTTATAGTAAATTTTACAATCCGCGCTTTAAAATGTCGAATCAATATTTCTGTTTCAGATTGAAATAAATTAAGCATAATGTGACGAGGAGATTACTCACCTGTCCGGGTAGGTTGAGTCATCGTGACGGGATTGGAGCAGATGGAACCGCCGCATCGGGTTGGACAACATTTGCCAATTCCTGCGCAGTGTGCGTCAATGTAGCAGGATCGTCCGCAGAATTGCACAGGTAAGGCAGGTGGACACGAGCCTGGTTTGGTCGCGTATCTAGTTTGCGTTCTCGCAATAGCGATCGTCGCCACAAAGATTAGAGACACGACTAGCAACTTCATTCTTTAGCCGGATATTATGGCACAGTATTAGGAACTACGCATAACAAATATTTTACCTTTAATATAATAATAAATAAAATTGAAAATTTTGATAATTCGATCTACTATATGAAGCAATAAATTGTATATAAATTTATAAAATTTTAATTGAAATTTAATATTACCTATTTTAAAAGATATATTAAATTATTAATAATAATAACACAATTTTAGTAATTTGAATAATGATAGATAAGAAAATATAAACGAAAACACCTTCTGAGAAAAATGCATAATAAATTTTTATTCTGTCTTAAAATATCTTTAGAAGTAAGTACAATTTTATTATTAGCAGTAAACAGAATTGTATACGTCTCTATTTCATACCCAGGATGAAATAAATATTTTAAATGCATTTTTCAGAGAATAGCGTCTTCGCTATATATTTCCTCTTTTCAAGTTTTGTGCTTGAAGGAATGTAGAATTAATTTCTAGTCGAATTTTCGACGTTCCTTTCTCTTCACACTTTCCTACGGTTGCAATGAAATAATATTAAATATTATACGATTCACATTAATCGATCAAGAGTTTATGTACAATGCAACATTAAAAGATCACTTTCTGTATGCCGGGGTTATCTTCTTGTATTCTTGCCTCAACATTCGCGCTTCACTATTAATGATAATGCGCAACGCGCACTATTCACACTGAGAAACGTGTGGACGGAAAAAAATCACGCTCTTCCTTAGAACGTACACTTGAAAATATATTTGCAATTCGTTTATGTCATACTTTTATACTCGAAGAATATAACCAGTAGTAAAGGTGACCAATGTCTTCTTGTTTTTGCCACTCGACGGGATGGTACCTCTGATATATATACGCCTGTCGTCATCAGTTTCCCCCCTCTTACGAGCATTAAACATCTTGCCGCTCTCTTGTGCAAGCTTTTTGTAACTCTGTATACGATTGTCATAATTTATAATAATTATTATTTACTTTGGAATAATATAATTTTTCGTCTCTTTTTTCGATTGAACATTTATTCAAAAATTTAGACGCAATTATATCGAAGTAATGCTAGTCGTGATTGCAAGAATGGAGATGTTCCTCCCTGTTTTAGAGACTGTTATTTCTTCGTAATATACATATCAAGTATGCTTTTGAATGTGACCGCTATAATCAGAAAACGTCGGTGGTGTACCACAACCGCAACTGTAATTAAAGCTTTAATTAATGAGAGTCCCAATTCAGCCGGACGGAAGGACGCGGTTTTGGTCGAGACTGTTTCCTTCATGATGAGGTTTCCTTTTTGATGAATGGTACTATTTCGAGAGGATAAAGTATACTTTCTTTTGTGAACTTAATTATTATTATATGATACATTAGAAGATGCCATTTTTAATTAAAAATTTTTAAATTAAAAAGTTTCTTCTTGGATTTTTTAAAAATATAAAAGCATGAATAGCGTTTGATTAAAAAAAAAGAAGAAATTTTAACAAATCGTAAATCTACATTGCAAATAGATAATAACATCGTATTTAATTAATTTCCATAATAAGATAAACTTTAAATAATAATTAAAGGCAACTATTTTCCGGAAGAAGATCTTGTATCGAGCAAGTAACACAATCTTCAAAGCATAAATTCTCTTTAACTGCAACGTTCGCAGTAAATATCAAAGGTGGTTTTGCACGTCTGATTATTACCCGACATCATAACTTGACTTGATTATATTACGCATAAAGAGAGATACTTGTGTTAATGAATATCGTCATTCTAGCCTTGTGTTTATAATTGCTGCATCTTTTAAAATGTAATAGAAGTGTATGTGGATCAATGAAGACTGGGTTTCGGATATGCTTCTATATATTTTTTTTTATCAATTCACTAGTACACATGTATAAATATAAAATAAAATTCGGCGGGTGTAATAAAAAATACACATAGTATCAAATATACTTACGGTTACTAGTCTTAAAAATTAATGATAAATGCATTCTTGGTACTCAAGCCTCTCTGAACCTGAGAAAAAATCGAGACGATAGAGAGTATATAAATCTTAATTACTATTATTCAATTTAACGCTAATATCTTGTGCTATATAAAAATAATATGATATTTTTGGAAATTGAATTCGATGTGTACGAACGTAAATAGAAAGAGGTAAACCGAGGAGTACAAAGATACATCTGTAATTGACAAATGTCTAGTATTTCATTATTCATTATCACGCAAATAAGCAAGATAAACATGATAAACTCGTTATTATTACATAGTGTACATATCATATGTACTGCGTGTAATAATAAATAAAAAAACATAAATTTCTTTTACGTTTGCTTCTTGTATTAACAATCAATATCTTTGTATTACGAAGTAAAAATTTTATTTACGTCCCTGGTTACTTAAATCATCTATTTTAATAGCATATTTTTCATACGCGAGATTCAAGGAAGTTGATATGCTGTTTTATTATACAGTTAATTTGAATCATGTCATTCATTCTGAAATTAACAGACATAATTAATAGTAATTGATTTTTGCAATATTTTAATGCGTGCAAAGATCGTAATCGAATTAACATTACTATCTTGCATGAATAATATCGGATGGGCGGACTCAGATATGTTTTTGAGTATCTGCGCGAACTCTCGCTGCATATTTATAAAAATGAGATTGATCAATGGCATTAGCGATATCATATTCTCATTCTTAAACCCTTAAGCGGCAAGTTGGTTTTGTCTGAATGTGCTCCAGGGGGCAGGAAAAAAAATTCTTTGATTTTATGTATCCAGGGATTTTTTTGGATCGCAGAATACGATTACGTGGTCAAAATTGTGAAATTCAAAATGGCAGATCCAATATGGCGGACAAAATGTTACATAAGCCAAAAATTGATGTATTTTATAAAAATTTCATGTTTTTTGGCTTATATAACATTTTGTTCATCATATTGGATCCGCCATTTTAAATTTCACAATTTTAATCAAAAAATTCTACGACTCAAAAAACCCTGTATATATAGTTTTAAAACAATTGTAACAACAATCTGCGAGAAAATGCATTTGACGCCATATGGCGTCATTGCCGCTTGTGGCATGAAAAAATTTGACGCCATATGACATCATTGCCGTTTGTGGCATGAAAAAATTTGTCGCCATATGGTGTTATTGCCGCTTAAGGGGTTAATACTATTTTTTAATATAGATAGATATGTCATGTTATATATAGTTATCAAGAGCGATGACATACTTACAAATTTTACTGGTTAAATTAATATTATTAATGTTACGATACTTCAGTCATGATTCTTTATATGCATTTAAAAATATGATGTATAATTTGCATAAGAATTTGTTAACAAATATGTATATAATTTTCTATTTCTGATTTTTTAGTCGCAACTATAATAGAACTATAATAGAAAATAAAAATTCTTTAAAAATAAATTTAATAAAGTAATTACTAGTAAGTATTAAAGTAATATAAATTTGATAGATATTACATAATCATATTTTTATCTATTTTCTATTTTAATTATAATATTTTTTTATATCTCTGTTATGCTATATGTTTATACATCATAATTGAAATAATTTTTTTATTCATTGTACGTTCCATATTACAACATTGAGGAAATTGATATAATTCGTATTTTAATAAGTGATTTCATTAATCTATACGTCAATGTGCGACATAAATAGCTTAGCTTTCTAAATGCTTTAAGGATAAGATTGCTAAATAAGGATTCTCCTTTCACAGTTGCATCCACATGAATCACTGACATCTTTTTTCATTGACAACTCACCAGAAATTCCCGCAATTTTTTTTCTAGATCTTTGACTTGAGAGGAAATAATTCCTAAGAATTGCATCTCGAAATTTTTGCAATGGGTCAGTGATTTATCTTGTACATATTGAGATTTGATATTTATTTAGATTCGTTAATCTTAGATCGAATACAAATATCGATTTAGAAAAAAAGCCTTAGGTAATCTCAGTCATAATAATAACTGTGTTAACGCGAGAATTATTAATTTGTATTATGAGTTTTATTTAATATAAAATTTGCTATTTATTTTGTTCACGTTATAAGAATACAATAAGAAAGATTTAAAAGAAAAACGAAAATAGGAGAAGCTGTCGTTATAAGTTTAATATATATCTTCATATATATTTTTTTTTATTGATCTAATCTCCTTAACAAAACGATTAATTCTGCCTTTGTATTACAAAAGTCAGCGTGAAATTATACAGTGTGAAAGGTTGTACCTCGCGGTGGCACGGGTGGTGCAGGCAACTTTTTTGGTATAGTGCCGAGAACCTTGGCAGCGTCGTGACCCATATTAACGGCAAGGTTCATATATTCCGGCATTCGAGTCTCGGCGGCCTCATTCGTATTTTTCGAAATGTTCGCCGAGTCCGTCGGCACGTATTTCTCATCGCATGATGTCCCGGCGGTCTCTTGACCTCGAGCAGCGAGCGTAGAATCGACCTCGTCTACGGCTGGTTGAGTGAGCGTCTTCACTTTTGTGATGTCACTACATGTTTCGGCAATATTGTCAAGGTGTTCTTCTGCCGCTTCTCGATCCACGTGAACGAAATCAATGGACGTCGATTCGTTGCTCCTGCAGTCTGGGATGCACATTCCTGGCGGTGCGATTAGGGTGAAATTCGATGCTATCGATGCTATCGGTTCGATGTTGGTATAGCTATTGTTGCTAACGTGTTTCGCCACTTCGGTTTCTTCCTGGCGTTTGTCCGGCAAAATAGTAACGTTCTGGAAATCGTGATATTTCGGATGTTCGCACGGTGAACTCGGCGTGTCTGGTTCCCTCGGAGAACCGTCCGCTTTAAATGCTGCGAAAGTCCAATTGTGGATTATTTATTTTTGAGATTCTAAATATCTCCAAGTGGCTAGGTATCTTTAAGAATTAATTAGTTGAGACATCTAAACAATATCTGATTGTTTGGATAGTTTTTAAATATTTTTTTAATCACTCTGTTGCTCGGAATAGCTCAAGACGATGGAATAGATAGAAATGAAAATGGAATCGATTAATTTACCATGAACGGGCAATCCCGATGGTGGGAACGCAATGTAATACTCGGTATCATCGACCCTGGACGGTGATTGTGTTTGTCGGAGATCAAGATCACGCGTGACAGAGAAACTCGGTGATGGGGAATACCCGGATGCTGGCGAATACCTGCCTGTAAATGGTTTAGGCGCGGGTGGTATTTCGTAGGATGTCATACCAGTTTTTTCATCTCTGACATTTTGAAGCTAAAAATAAATTGCAGAAATCTGTCTTAATACAATACTATAATAGTCTAACTTAATACAAAAACATTGTTAGTTTATCCTTTTATCCTTATCCTTTTTAATACATATAATTTTTTCTGAAGATTATATTTTTTCTTCAAATCTAAAATTAATGTTTCATCCTGGCTGATTGAATATTTTTAATACACACAACTTTTACATGTGAAGAAAATTGAATTTTTATATTAAAAGTTTAAAAATTAAAATTTTAATAAAATTATTCATTGCCAGTTGGATTTATTATTTTTGATTTGTAGTATTTCACATACTCTTCTATCCTCGGAATCGGAATGGGTTCCACTGTCGCCCAAACTTGCACCGCTGCAACCGCTGACAGTGCTCATTCTGCCAGATGATGATGAACCTAAAGAATTTCGTAGAATTATACAAATGCAATAAGTAAAATATCCAATTCTTTATATAAGAATATTTAAAAAAATCTTTAAAATATATTTAATTTCTGAATTGTTTTCTAAATATTTCTAAAATCTTTTCAAAATTCTTGAGTGTATCTTAAAAGAACGTCTTGAAAAATATTCTGAATTATTATATAATATAATCTATTAAATTATTAGATAATATATTATGTTAGATTTACTTACTGGAGATACTACGAAGACTTAAACTACTGACAGGCCGGCGATCAGCTAATCCGCCGTTAGTATTTTCAGATTTACTCGTAGAGGAATCAGTGGCAACGTTAACAGATTCCTTCGTATCTGTAATCAAAATTAATCGGAAAATTCTTCAATTGTTCGGCCGGATAAAAATGATTCTGAAGGAGCTAATTCTAAACGTGCAATGACACTCGCCTTTCTTCCCCTTGGAGAAGAATTTTCGTATTTTATCGAAGGGCGTAGGTGTCTTCATCTCTTCTTTCATCCTTTTCTGAATTCTGTCGTATTCCTCCCGCATTGCCATAAGTTGTCGCTGCTTATCCTTGAAACTTTGCTGAACGTCGTTTCGCTTCTGCCAATTTTCAACGAGCCTCTCTACTTCAGATATTGTGAAGACGTTGTTTTTGAAATCGTTTATTATCTCCAGAAGTTCGTCCTGAGGGCCTGAGGGTTCTCTGGATTTAGTACTGCTATTGGATGACGTTCTGCCATAGGGAAGAATCTGACAGATTTTCTGTCCATAATTATCCTCTCGCGCTCCCGAGGAACCTTGATGACATTCTTGACGAGTAGGTGTGCCCGTTCGGGATGGTGGTAAATTTGTACTCGTTATAATTGCTTTTGAACCTTTAATTAGTATCAGAAATATTTGTCACGCATATATTCACTTTTGATAATGATCAGATAAAAATTGAAACGAAATAATTGTCATGATTTTATATAGAATATAAAAATTATTAAAGTTTTTCATCAATTATTTATTATGAATAATGTCAATGAATAAATGTTGGTATACTTGCCAATTATATTATGGTTGTTATGGTGAAGAGAATTCGTGGTAAAAGAATTATCTGTGAATTATATGTAATATATATAGTTATTATATATAATAATTGTTCGTGAATTATGTATATAACAGTTCAGGATATTTACCGACGGCATGCATTTTCATGTAATCCTGGAAAGACGTATTCATTCCGTTTGACGTCATCGAAGTTGTGGGTGTGGATGGCAGCTGCTTATTAATTACTGGTGTAGGCGTTGGCACGATCGAGTAATTTGCGGCTAAGGTGTTTGTGGTCGTACTGGAGGTGCTCGCTGTTTGCAGAGTCGGGCTTAAAATGGTTATCGGTCTTGCGATCGGCGGCACCGAGTAAGCCTCGCTTAAGGGTCTTGGTTGACAATAATCTTCCTTTTCGTTGCTGGTTTCGTTCATGACTGTCGATGGGACGTCCGTGGTTGAATTCGTTCCTAAATACGCATTATCCTTAAGTTTCTCTCAAGATTAATGAAAACGACTTCTTTTTCAATTTTTTATTGAACATTAAATATAGGACCCGTTATTTTTCGTAATACAACCCGTTATTTTTCGTACACGGGATTTTGATGCAAAAAAATTAATTGAAAATATAGAATAATTTTTTTTATTTATGAGACACACATAGACAATAATATACTGAATTACTGAAAGTTATATGAACTTAAAATAAGAAGATCTTATTAATTTTTCAATTTGCAAATTTAAAAATGGTGTTTTGTATAAAAAATTTTATTTCATATTTTTAATTTCTTTTTCTATATAGAATTATCATCTTTTTGTTTGTGTTATATAATCCGCTATATATTACACATTTTCATATAAATTTTAATCATCTTAACAGAAGAAAATTTCGAAAGGTCTTAAGGAGTAATCGCTATTTTTGTAATATTATTGTATATTATCGTAATATTAGCGATATATTTTTTAATACCTGTTGATCGGTTCGTCGTTTCGCTGATAACTTTGAGATAGCTATACATGTTGGTGAATTCGTTCATTTGCTAAGATTTCGTCCATTAAAATCCAAGTTCATCGAATCATGCAATGTAAAATTCGTTTATTAATTCATTTATGGTTCGAAGAGTATTAAAGTGATATGTAAATCGCATAATTTTTTCCCCGAGACATTTTTGCTTTGAGAAAAGTGAAGAAAGTTTCAGAAAAGCAAGATAAATTTTAAAAAAGGATATAAATTCTTATTTAATATATTAAAAGTTTATCTTTTACTTATTTCTTTATTTAATTTCTAGATATTCAAGAATCTTGTCACTATTTAAATAAAACAAATGTTTGAATTTCTCGAAATGAAATGAAGAAATAAGTAATTTTCATTTTGATACATGCATTAATTAAATAAAATTTTTATTTTTTTTTAAATTTTATGCGTCTTATTTTCTTTTAGAAATTTTATAAAGTGGGCATGTGTATAATGGATGCCTTAAAAAAGATAAAATATCGCGGTAATACCGATTATGTTCGGTTATTTGCGATGTCGATCTAAAGGCGAGGTTTTTGTACCATGTAGCCCCGCAGTTGATGGGCCAGTCTCGCGTGTCCGGCTTGCTCGGCGAGATCGGCTGGTGTTAGCTCGGAAACATTTTTCAAATCGCACGCCAGGTCGCCGCCAGGACATTCCAATAATTGCCATGCTAGTTTCTCTAGGCCAAATCGCGCGGCGAAATGTAGCAGTGTCGGATTTTCTTCGGAACCTAAAATAAACCCAAAAATTGACTCACGATTGATCAAAAATAGCAGTCTCAACCAATTTGCATTTGTTTTGCATTTTTATTCTCTTTATTATTGTAGCATGTTTCAATAAACAATGCTATTAAGCTAAACATTACTTACTTATATAATTTTTATGAGTAGACACCATGCCACTCGGGGTGGACAAAAGATTGAAATGAGAAGGGACATTCTTCTGAAATGCATGGACCATCCAATTATCCAACTGTTCCCGATCAGTAGAACTAAAGCCGAAAGTCTGTAATAAATAGAAAATTATAAATAGAACGCAATAATGAATTAAATATCTAAAGATTCTGTTGATCGTTTATAATGAAGATGATCAAATGGTTGAATTAAAAGCAAATTGTCTGTTAGCTTTTTCTAAAATAGCTTTTTCTAAAAGAATTAAAAGAAAGCTTTTTATTTAGAAAATTTAGATTATCATGTGAAAATCTAATATTAAGTTATATTGAGTAGAGATTTGCGAATCAAATTACCTGGCACATAAATTCGAGCGGATTATCATGCGCTCTGAGAATCTGATCTAATTCCCTGAGTCTGCTTTCGCATTTGACTTGCCTAACGCCAAGTGAAGTTCCATTCTTTATTATTCTCACACCGACCAGCATGGAGACTTCGAGACATCTTTCTGGTATCGAAAATTGCAACGCGTAAGGATTTCTTCTTTTCACGTTGCTTATATCGATCGCGTCGCCGCAACGATCCACGATTACAGAGACGTTATCCCTGGGACTCAATGGATCGTTTAGCAAAACGATTATCTTATTTTGTCCCTGCGAACACAATGCATATATCTTTTAATTTGAGTTTTTTCAAATTTTCAATTATCATTTTAGCTTCATTGACGTTTCGTGACGAATTTTATAAAATTTTTTAAATATTCAAGTATCAAAAATATACTATTCCAGCGTTTATAAACTTTATCAGCATATATTCTATATGAGTAAAGATAAGACTTGTACAAAATGCTTCTCCATTTCTATTATTTAAGCGTTATTGATTAAGAACAGATTTTTTTTCAATTAATATAAAGTCAGTATGTTCCAAAAAGGTTGAATGTTTTTAAATCTTTTAAATCAATCTTTTCCTCTTGTGTTTCCTGTAATCTTTCTTGAAGTTTGTTCTGAAGTATTTTAGAATTTTATTCTATAAATATGATAATTACACTTACCAATTTGACCTTTTTCGGATGCACGGAAAATGCAGTTTTGTCACTTCTGAGAGCTGATGGCGGTGTAGTACCTAAAATGGCGACTGCTGCACCCAGCAATTCACTCACGAACGTCTCGTTCTGGTCCTTCACAAAGAATTTCCTCCACTGGTCGTAGGAGATCAGGCTGGACCTATGAGTGTCATTGATGTGATTGTCATGAACGCCCAGCATCATCGCCAGGACTTTCTCGGTGACCAGGTGGCTGGTCAGCTGGACGGCGTGTTCTGGACTAGTCCGAATGCGTTCCAGTAATATCGGGCATATGATGACGATTTGAAGGCGAGAGGATCGGATTCCTTCTTCTGTTTTCGATGCAATTGGCTCTTCGATCGCGATGTGACGTACTCTGAATAAAAAAATATCAAATTTTATTTCGATTAAAATTTTAAATTCCGAAGTTATGACAGGAAGATAAAAATATTTCGTCTTATTACTTACTTGAACGGCGGTCGTCCTTGCTGGCGGCTGATTTGCTCGAAACATCCGGTGAGGTATTCAACCCACAAATTAGAAGCCTCACTTTCCTTGCTAGAGACCAAGACGACATCGTCCTCTGCGTGTCCGTCTCGTGATAAGACTGTAACCGAATGCGACCCTGAAACAAGCAATTGAAACATCAAATTAATTGACTCAAGTATCTGTAAGATTGCTTCTCATATGGGAATGTAAAAAAAAGTTCGCCGTAAAAGCCATTAATAAAAAATATACAAAATATAGAGAGTAAAACATATTTTCCTGGAAATAGGAATGACTGGATTGTGGATAAGTTTATTGATAAACGATCGTGTTAAAATAATATTACGGTTTAATTACAGAATCTATTTCGCTAACGTTTATATTCAACATTTATTTGCAGCGGATCAATTATTGATTTATTCCTTCTCGATACGTTAATTATCTGCCCTACATGACCGCCCTTTAATTTACAAAATGTTTCCTGTATATGTGACACAAGCAACCTTGATTTAGCTTTGTCGTGACGCACGGGGAATGCATTTAATTTCGTGTGACGCATATCACAGAACACGCAACTCGGTTGTAATATGTTTGATGAAATAATAACGCGAATAACGTAGCTGTACCTTGTGCTACATGTGAGAACAATGATCATAAAATGATGAAACACGGTTCTGTAAAATTCTAACGCGGAATCAGCATGCCGACGTGATCGATGATTCGAATCAATTGAACAAGTTTAACGTGATATTGTTGTTACATAATGCAGACGCACAGAATACAATCTCGTTCCAATTCAATGCCAGTAACAACAGATAATCATTTATAATAAGAAATAATTTTTAACTTTTACATGTCATTTTTGTATTTAATATTAAAATTTTTATAAGAAAAATATTTCAACTTTTTGATATATTTTAAGAGAATATTTAAAAATATTTTATGAAAAAAATCTTTTAAAGATAAATTTTATATGATAATCGAATAAAAGCGCATTTTTTTCAATCTTTTGATTATTTCATAGAATAAGAAATAAAGATTGTCGATAAATCATTTTATTACAGTGACGAATAAAAAAAAAAGAGAGTTTTGTATTCTATTAACGAAGGGACTATCACGGCAACTTTTACTCTCAGTACGTGAGGCGCGTGGCTTCCGTTTTCGGTGTTTCCGGTTTTAAATTGGATTTGTTACTCGTGACGCTAAGTTAAACTTATTTAGATGCGAAGTAAATTTCATGTATATCACATAGTCCCTACACAGAGTTTTAATTACTTAACAACTAATAGCGTTAATGATTTCCTAACATCTTTCGCACGCAACGTGCGTCCTTGTTTACTGATATTTATATTATCGTTTATTTGTTTTCTTTCTAAAAATTGAAGAAAAATTTTAATATTTTTGTCATCTTGATCATAACAAAACATAATCTTAAAATCTCAAATTTATTCTTCAAGTTATGTTACGTTATGTTATATTACTCGAAATATTTTATTATATATATTATATTTAATTATTATGTGTTGTATATATACACACATACACTATTGTTTTAATTTACAATTATAATTTTAATATTATGAACAGTTTTTCGTGGCTATATTTCAACTTTAATTGCCACTGGTAGCCGGCGAGAAACTGCGGTGATAACATCGCGAGAAATATAGTCGTAAGGCACGTGGGTCGTGGGTCGCTCCTGAATCATGATAATTGCTGCAAAAAGATCAACGTACTCGAAGAAGCGCACGTCAGATTATTCCAAGACGTAATGCCACTCGCGCATCGCACATACGTTCGGAATTCGCGTGATAATTTGCATTCTCATGAGTTCACATTCTCTCGCTTTGACTTACGTGTTATCGCGGAAAGATCTAAAAAGTTTGGCCGGTTTCGTCTTCGCGGTCGAGGGCTGGCGTAGATATCGGCCATTCTCTCTTGTGAACGCATCCAATTGTATTCAAAAATCGAACTACCCGCCGTTTCTTGTTCGTTTGGATAACGGAGTTCTAAGTTCCAATTGTCTATTTATTCGTGATCGCGGTTGAGTGTCGCTGACGATTGTACGATTCTCGCGCACTTTGATAACATTTTTTTTGGCTGGGACAAGATCTTTGCCTTTCCGAATCGAGGACGACTTTGAACGAGAACGAGCCCACGGATGTCGAAATACGACTGCTCAAAGTCACTCGAGAGGAAATCGTACCGTTTATTTCGAGACCCCACCCCGCGTTCATTGTTTTCACGCTCGGCTTCGGCAAGACGAATTAGGCGATGCCTATAATTTTTCCTGTACGCATGATGCATGCTAAGTTCCGAGAGTTCTCCATCCGAATCGTCCATTTCTGCGCCGACTACGTCAAACAATGACGGTATTATACAACCGTGGGCCAAATATGCGCGATAGACTGAATTAAATCTTCATTATGTTTCGCCAATATAATTCATTTGCATTATTGTAATTGTTGTATTTGTGTAATTTAGAGTATAATTTATTGATCGCGTCTGGATTCTTCATATCACGATTTATACAGGGAATATTTTAAATTATTTTGAGGTAAATGTCCTTTCTAATTAATTTTATAAATAATCTAATTTTGTGAAGAGGTTTCTAAAGATATTTATTATTATTTCTAATTTTATTTAATTTATATTATATATGAATAATTTTAAATAAAATACTTTTTAGTAAAGAAAAAATTTGATATAGTCAAAATTTATATATATATATATATATATTTGTCATTTTATTAATTATATAATTTATATTAATATTTTTTGGATTTTAAGATATCAAATTTTCCGATTTTTTTTTAATTTTAGGAGAGCTTAAATAATAATTTACAAAATCTTATATATTTTATATAATAAAAAAAACAAATAATAAATAGTTAAGTTATTTTAATTTGAAATCGCTAAAGGTTTCAATAAGGTTCCAAAAATTTTCGAACAAAGAATTAACAAAAAGTCTGGATAAATCTGACGCTGCCTCAGTCTCATCTGTATTCGACTCACACGTAGCTGATTTTGCATTTCATTAACATACTACGTATCCTGCATCGGATACATCAAGATGCGATAGCTGTTGTCTTCATAAAAAATCTGTGAAAGATGCACATTGCGAAGAAACAAACAACATTCTACATTTTTGTTATCAACAACAAAACAACATTCTACATTTTTCTTGTCGTAAATGTTATTAATTATGCAATGAATGAGATGTTGTAAATTTTGTACAATGCTTTATCGATTTCATTTTCATCAATTTACAATAGTAATAATGAATCGGTTTTTTATTAGAAAAAAAAATTTATACAAAAGATTTATTATATTTTTTTCCATAATTAAGCATTTAACTTTTTCATCGCGATTAAGATTGTGTCGGACAGTAATTACCAAAATATTCGGCGCTCCGTTTGGCATAATATTCTTCCGCTTTTATCCTCATTTTCACCTCGATCTATGCATTCATTGGCTCCATTCATTTATTTCGAATCACCAAAAAAAAAAAAAATATCCGCGATTGAAGTAAACGATCACTCAGTACATGATTGATTTGTCGAGGCTCTCTTCCGTTAAAAACAAATCGGTATAATAATAATGTTAAATTTTAATATATAACACTTTTCGAAATAAAATATTAAAAGTACTACTTTTTAATAAACATGCGAAAGAAGTATTATTTCTTTTCATTCGAGATTGAATTTATCGATATTTGCCGGTAGAAAAATTAAAGAGAAAGACGTACACCAGAGCCGACGAGTCCAGTGTAAAACTGATCTCTAGCGTGAGGCACGATAGAACTGAGCAGACATTCGAATATTTCTCGGGGATGAACCGACCATCGCGGCGGTCATGCCCGGCGCAGGCGCGTCGCTAAGACAATATCGTTTGTAGCGACAGATTTTCTGGATCTACACAATGATTCTTTGATCATTATCTTCTCAACGGAATCAGTAAAAAGCCTTTTATAGATAACTATAAAATCATAAAGTTTGTCGCACAATTAACTGTCTGAGAATTTTTAAGAAAATTTTAACCGAAGCGTGTTATGCAGTTGAACATAAATTATATTTTTTATGTCTCTCATATTCTGCTCTTAATTTGACCATTCTTTGTTTAAATTAGATAAAGGGTTGTATTACCGATACTGATAATTAAAAATTTTCAATAATTAGTAAATACAAAATAACGATTAATTGAAGTAAAAAGGATTTTATCTGTTCAAATAATATTCGCTTGCGAAAGGTTTTCGACGCTTTTATGATCTATCTATTCTGGATCTCATAGTTTCCTAAAAGCGGAGACGTAAAACAGGGACTCCATTCACAGGCGAATTGAAATTCCGCTGGCTTAAAGCTGGCTTTTGAAGAACGCATTTATTGGATCCTTTATTTTCGCCGACCTTTATCCTAAATCGCTTTTATTATTCTAGTCAGTTAGTTATCTTCTATACTATATATTGAGTTTTAATAATAAAATTAAACAAATATTTTAAAAAGAAAATTTTAACCGAATAGAGAAGAATAGAGAAATGTTTTATTTTGCTACATTTTATTATTCTAGCTATCGTTAACCCATTTTTTCTGTTTCTTTTTTTAGCAACCGAGTGTTTATTTTTAAAATATATATTAAATTTTATCTATGAATTATAAATATAGAGAATATTTCTGAAATATTCTACGTATCTTTAAATGTAACGCTTGAAGAAAGAATTACAATATTTCATACTAATTTGTTTGTTTCTAGTAACATGCGCTGCATATCTAGCCATGTATTTGATACAGAAATTAGGCTGCTTCAATTAATCAGATCAGAAGAGAAGACTGAGTCACTCGTCTCTTGGAGGAGGGACTAATAATCATCTTGAGGTTCACGAGAGCAGCTCCTCGTATATCTTACACTCGAGGCTATCTCTATCGCACTTGTGTATCGTGTTGGATACGATCCATTGATATCGAGACTAGGACAGTGTTCTATTCTTAATTTGGACCAAATTAAGGAAATCAACTCTCTCTTATCTGTGGTTATCTAGGATAAATGCCATTTGTAAGGAAGAAAAAATTCAGATTAATTAGTAACTATGATAGTACAATAAATGATCTATGCAAGTCAAAAGGGCAACGAAAATGATGCTTCTATTTAGCCAGAAGATTGCGTTATGTGATAATATTTTTCAACTCACTATTTAGGAGTGCATTTATTCCGCCGATCTTAGACATAACAATATGAAATAACGAAATACTGAGGATATTTCTGTCGCGGGAAACGTGACGGATATTGCGGGAATGCAAAGCGGGTAAGAAACATAGCGCAGTGCATATAACGGTTGCATTCGGGACATATGTGCTGTTTATAAATTTCTTGGAGGGACAGAAGATGATAAGTCGACGGCGTTTATAGGTTCTCCGCTTTCTCGGAAATCTCGACTGACAAGAGAATCATTAACCGTACGAGGAATAATGACCGATAAAATTTTTTCGTTGGAATGCAATTTGCGGTTTATACAGGGTGTTTCACACCAGTTAAACCATTTTTTTTATTTTTTGCTTACGATTTTTTTGATTAACTTGAAGTAAATTTTTCTTAATCAAAGTTATCGAAAATTTTGAAATTAAAAGTAATGAAAATTAGATAAAAAGATAAATTTTTACAACAGAATCAGTAATAAACATGTATATCCATCAGGTATAAACATATTACTAGGAATTGCAAGACAAAGAGTAAACTTTATGGACAAGGATTATGAACTATTCTTCTCAGATTCTATTGTTAGTGTTTTGGGACATGACAAAGTCTATTGAAAGATTAAATCTTTGTAAGCCTATTAGAATTTCTAATATTAGACCTAAACATCTGGTCTAGAAAATCTTATAAGCCAAGTACAAGATTGAGTCAGACTTGTTTTTATATAGATATCTTATTTTTATAAATGATTTCTTCAGATTTATCACTGTACAGATAAAAAATTATTATAATATCATCATTAGAGAAACAAAAATATTATATCTTTGAAGAAAAAGAAATATCGTTTTTTATCTTCGAAAATCTTTTAATTTTTGTAACTTAGACATTACCTATTTCTTTCGATATTTTTAAAGAAAAATTGTTTTCTAAATTAGTCAAAGAATCCATGAATAAAGAATGTCTTTAAGAAAGAAATTTATTTAGAAGTAATTTTAAAGTCTTGTTTTTCTTTCTTTTTTTTTACTTGAAACATGAGAAGTTTTTCTGAAGAGTATGATCCGTAGATATAACTAACATGCTGCAAAGTGTGCTATAAAATTTTTTCTTAGAGCAAATAGTGTTTTTCTGTTTAGCAAAACGTTAAATATATTCCATTCATATCTTTTTTTTCATTTTTATATTTTTTTATGACATAAAACAAAAGATGACAAATAATTAATCTCGAAAAATCTTGATGATTTAGTTTTAATTTGAGCTTATATATATAAACATTATATATTTATTAAAATATAAAAGTATAGTACAAATTTTAAATGAAAAATTTATTTTAAATATGTTTGAAGACAAAAGAAATTAATAAATATTAAAAGAGGTATATAATATTTTATTATTATAGAAAGCCGTCAGAAAAGTATTTAAAATTTTAATAAAATATGATGACCATGTGTCTTCTTTAGTCTTCCATATATCTTCCATATATTTAATATTCAATAGAGATAAAAAAATTTTTTTTTCGAATTTCTTCAGTTTGATGTTTTTATATACTTATGTACTTTTAAACAGATTACGAATCTTATGAGAAAAAGTATTGTAAAACTACTTACCGTTATTGAATTACTCTAAATGTACACAAGTACATTATGTTATCGTACGTACGTTATGTCTTGTAAACAACTTTATATATGAAGCAACAGCTCAAATTTATAGATCCTGTTACATGCGAAATATGGCACGCGGATGTTTTTTGTGAATTTCATTCTAAGATAAATATTTTTTATAAAACTAAATATTAATTAATTTAACTTAAGTAAAATATGATTACGGAACTCTTTTTTTTTAATTATAAACGAGACTATTTCTTTATCTTGTAGGAATAAAATCATAGTACGTTTCATTCAAAGTATCAATATTGGATCTAAAATAATATCTATAACAGTCCGTACATTAATTCTGACTTTAATTAGTAAGAAATAAAATCTTAAAATATACGCGAGTTTGAAAGAATACTCATTTTACAAATATCAAGATGTATCAAATCCAACGACAGATGCAATTCAGTCATTTCGCGGACGATCGGCGGGATCGATAAGCGAGTGAGAATTATCGAAGAGAAACGGACGCAACTTTTGGTTCGCTGGATAAATCGTAGTTATACCGGACATTGCGTATTGACCAATCAAAGCTCGTTTATGTACTTGATGGTCGTACCAACTCCGATCGCGCCTCTCGAATCCCTTTTCGAGCATGAATCTAAATTGATGTTTCGAATCAAGCGAAACCGACGTGTATTTTCGTGAGAGAAATTAGAATTTGATATTAGTTTCTCTCTTAGATATTTTAGATATTAGAGTCTCTCTCTCTCTCTCTTTCCCCTTCGAAGTAAAACACTAATCGGTCTTGAATCCTTTCGAGCTCTATACGTTTTTTACAATGATAATCTAGTTTGTGAAAAAGTTTTAAAATATTTTCATATTAATCGAGTCAGATTATAACATGTTATCACTATCCCTTTTTGTTTGAATTTTAATGCTATTAAAATATTTATGCTAAAATTATTGCTTGTTAATGATAGAATCACATATCTTTTATTATGTTTATATCATATAGTGCTTGAGAAAGTTTAATGGCATTTAGTGAATTTATGTAGATCTTAATTATTTTTTATTAAAATAATTAATTTCACTGATCTCTTTTTTCCATATCATATATCGGGACTGCAAGGTAAATAATTAGCAGTTGCGAGCTTTCAGGCAGTTTATAGAAGCCTCGTTTCACTTCGGTTTCTGGACAAAATCTCCAAGCATAAATATTTATAGTATGGATAAATATCGAAGCAGGAGGATATCCCTTCCTTTCTTCCGGATGTTTTTATCGTTTTTCAAATGGCAACGCGTGCACGACCGTTTCCATAATCTTTAGTAAATCCGAACAAAATACGCGTCGATACAAGTAAAACACGGTTCAATATACACAGACTCGGTCACTAATTGCACTAATTATGATTGTTGCGACTCGAACGCAACTTAATCAGCACAACTACTGAATTTTTAGCTCGAGAAAAGAAATAGCAATAATTAATTCTGCAAAAATACATTATTAAATAATTTTATCATCACAACGTGTACATTAAAAATCGAAACAAAAAAGATAAGGATAAATATAGATCTTCAAGATGTTGTTTATTAAAATGTGCATTATGTATTGTCAATCTTTTATTTTTTAATGAAGAACGATTTCTGAGATTTTTGGGATTAATTGAATTATTATAATTTTCCGTTTAACTAGTTAAAAGTAACAAGAAAGTTAAAAGAAAGTCTAAAAGCAACTTTTCCAAACGCTTCTTGATTTATTATTGTGTCGGGAAGATCGATGCGAGACGCTTCACGGAAACTAACTGTCAGCGCCGGAAGCGCTAGATCTGTACTGGGGTAACACCAGGAAGTACGACCGGTAAATAATATGAGGATAGAATCAAATATGCAGACAGAATGCTTAATCCCGCGGTTATTGACCTCCGTCTTTTACTAGATTTATGTGAGCTCGGTTTATCGCTCGGCGCACCCAGCTTGTTGATATCGCGCCACAAGTTGATCTTTTTGACATGTGCATTTCCGTAGATTCACGCAACATAAATCGATATAAAATATGTTGCACAACACTTGATTTTTTTTTATATAATATAGGACGGTGCGCGTTATTGATAATAAAAGCTATTAATTCTACGTAAAAAAATGAGACAAAACCAAAAAAGCTTTCCGTGTGAACTTTTGTTAAAAAAAAAATCGATTTTAACGAATCGCTGGAATAATTAATAAAGTTTTTTTTTTAATGATATTGAATAACGTTTGCAAATGTCCGTTCGAAGGTGACTGCAAGTAACTTTTTTTCTGGAATGGTCTTTCCTCCAGACGGGAGGAAAGAATTTATGGCATGGGGGAGCGTATTCTTTCGATGAGGTCGTAGGATGTGCGCCAATACAACTGCCTGCAACCTCGTGTCAACATATGGACGGATATTTCCGTTTCGTGTTGGCAACGACACGCTGCGCGATGCTTGCAACGGAAAACATGTGAAAACACATTCCAGAAACGAATCTAAGCCTCACAAATACACTCGGTTATCTATTCTCCGCACCTTCCGCGACACATCGTAAACGACAGATTTATTGGAAGAACAAATTAACGCTCGGTTGTTCATGGACACGCTGCTCCCTTGAGACGGACATTTCCGTTGCAAAATGTTATTTCTTCAAATTGTACAAGGTTTGCCGACGTAACTTTCAACAGTAGTTGTAAAAACAATTTTACGAGAGTCAATTTTAATTATCTCCCTTGCGATAAAAGTTCCTCGCTCTTTATATTGAATCAGAATTGTTTTGTGTTTTCTCTGTATCGCTTCAGAATAGTTTAAACATTATATTTGATTCGCAGAACGTAAAAAAAATTCTCGACCGGATGTACCGATGTGGCCTAGTTATAAAGTCAATTATGGAGATAATGAGGATGATTGTTTATCATAGAACTTTGTCTTACTTTATTTTATATATATTCATATTTTATTGCCGGTATCGCAGATGGAATTATTAATTTTGACTGTTGCGTGAATATCTACGATTCATTTCCGGTTTTAATTAAAGCACGGCCGGATGCTGGCTGAGGTCATATTTTCGCTGTTAAATGCACATGTGTTACAATCCGCTTGACTTTCTTAATTAAGGGACTGCTCAGCAGCTCATGCTTTTATTTATAGATATTCTTTATACAATGCTAAATCGAAATGTTAAATAAACACGTATTATTGCATAATATATGATTCGTTTAATTTAATTCGACAATTAATTTAAAATTTATAATGGAATAATGTTAATCGCACTACTTTACTAAATGGGTTTGTTTAATATATAATTATTTTGTATTTAACACATTTGTGCTTTGTTTTTAATCATATTTTGCTATTAAACTCTGCGAAAAAGTTAAATTTATTAGAATTGAACAACAAAGTTTTTCGTTTGATTGTTTAGAAGTTTGATATTTACAAATTTGTTCGTGTTTACAATTGCATATTTATTACAAATCTGTATACAATATATATTGTAAAATTAAGACTTTAATTTTTTTATTAAGACGAAAATGAGTTTTATATGCATCGGAAAATTCTTTGTTCATATTCACGTGACAACGTAATTTTCGGAGTTTAATGGTCGTGTATGTCGCAATCGGCACGATCGACCATTAGAAAACAACGAAGTCGTTTGCCGAATACTAAAGGTTGTGAACTTCCGGAGCGGACTTCATCCGACTTACGTGCGCGTTCATCTGCGAACCGGTCCCAGATTTTATCCGTTACGTGATCGCAAGATCGCCGGATATCCTTTACAGGCTATTTCTTCAATTTGAATTTTAGAAGCAAATTTTCATTTAACAAAGTAATTTACATTAACAACCGCGTATATCTGTTCTTAGATAAAATATACGTATATGATTAAATTATTAATAACTTTATTAATTATCATTAGCATCAATAATACATTATCTACTCTTCAGATTCTTTAAGCATTATTTGAAAGTTTTTATAAATATAAATAGAAATTATAGGCTGCGAAAATTATTTTTATGATAGGAAATGTTTCCTTTTCGAGAAAGAAAATTTTTTATTTTATTGATCACTTTTATCTAATATTAAACATCATACTGGTTCTTTGCTGAAATAATATTTTTCGTAATAGGTGAGAAAGATTTGATGCTTAATTTTAATTAAAAGTTAGAATTGATTAGTAAAATCAATTTAAATGCAATAAAGGAAATTTTACGTTTTTACACTGTATATAGAGGTATCTATTTTTAGACTCTAAAGCCGTGTCCAATAAAAACACTCTGTAATTCATCACTTTGCAGCGCTGTAATTAAAGCCAAAGCGATCCAAAAGTGTCATATGAATAGAAATTGGAGAACAATCGATGCCATAGAGCGATCGAAATTGTGTCGCAGTGCTCCGACTTTTATAACACAGCAGGCGTGATTCGCGCTTCATGCGGGCATGCGACAAATGAGACGTGGGAATGCGAGAACTCTTCAATCGAGTGCGCTATTCTCATAGAAATGACAATCAATGTTCATAATGGAGAAAGAATTTGTGCGACTTGCGCAACTCGGTCACTCCCTCAGCGATTCTGTGACATTCCGAGATTTGAATATGAAAGGACGTCTTCGATTGAAGAAAAGTACTAGGAAGAGAAACTTATCTGATTACTGGGTAGAAGATTACTAATAAAAAAATCAGAATTATAATGTAATCTTAGGACTAAAGATAGAAAGAGAATCGAATATCTCACAGCTGGATTTGAAATTTCACGATAACTTCAATCTTTTTATGACTATTTCAAGAAGCGGAAACATGTCGAGCGTACTCATACAAAAGATATCTACAAACTTTTTGTGAGCGCTTGCAGAAACAAAAGTAATACTTCCAAGTGAAATCTGGATTAAAATTGGAATTGATTCGGATTCGAATTAAATTTGATTTCATTTCTAATTATGACCCTAACATTCTTCTAAACAATAATCTAAACAGTTATCAACATATATCCCATTTAATAATAAGATTTAAAGATAATTTCGTGCGCTTAATGAAGAATAGAGATCTGTGTTGATCGGTACTTACCTTTATTAGATGAATTTTTGTGTCTTCTTCGCTTGGGCCTGTTGCAAGACGATTGTTTGTTCTCATTGCAATGCACGCCGTCGATATCGTCGAGCGGTTCTGGAGCCATCGATTCTGCTTCTAACAAATTCCTGGATCCTCCCGTTTGCCGTCCAGGAGCCACGATATTACCAGACGCGCCTGTTTCCTTTCCAAGAAAAGTGCCGATCGAGTGCCTCCTTCGGCTGGCGCTTGTTGGAAGAGAAGAGGAAACGTTGTAATATCTGGAAAAAAATTTCCCATTATTCCACAGCTTTCCTCTCTTTACATCCTTCTGACCATATATACATTATTTGTAATATATTATTTTTTAATGGCAAATTATTCGGTAATGAACAAAATTTAAAATTTAATTACAAGGATATTCAGCTTATAATTGATATAAACGACGGTCTCTTTCGAAAAGAAAATAAAACGATAATTTTCTCATTTACCTGGCATCATTCACACCAAAAAAGACCTCTGCAGTATCATCATCGTCGTTGCTGTTGTCATCGTCTTTCTCACAGTTATCCTTGGAATTACCCGCTAAACCGCAATAGACCATATCATTGGATAGAAGTTCGCTGGCAGATTTCAGGACTCTTCTGGTCCGACCAGGAGGACGTCGATCTTTCTCGGAGTGAGAATGCGACCTGATAATGACGAGATAGTCCACAATAAGTACTTCTAATAATGTGTGATTAAATTAAAATGCAAGAATAAATTAAATTAAATTTATTTGAATTTAATATGCGTGGGAAAAAATCGACTTTACCTGTGGGGTAGATATGGCGATGGCGGCGCAACGTCGGATGGTCTCGGGTCACCTTTAAGGAACTTTTGAGCTCTCTCGTGTTCCGCGTTTGCGCTCACGGACCGGAAAAGATTGCGGAAGCTTCTCCTCTTACCGCATCCGGCATGGATCGCGCCGTTCCGCGACAGCATCGGGATGCGCTCCTCCGTCGGCGTACTCGACGCGTTGCCGCGATCCTCGTGGTGCACGCTGGATGTCGATTCCGAAAGCGGGCCACCACCCTGGGACGAAGCTGCCGCGCCCATTTTGCAGGCTCTCCGACGAAATAAAGCGGAGAAACCCCGAGGCGATGTCGGGGATGCCAACGACGTCGTCGCTGTCGCTGTCGACGACGATGTCCCGTCGGACAGCGAGAAGTACGACGGATTATCTGTGAACATACGTATCGAACGGATCCGGGTCACGAGCTTAATTTACTGGATACTCTCTTCTTCTTCTTTACGAGAAATTATTGGATTATCGTCGTGATATGATCTTCGTACAGTCGTTACAGTAAACACTACTTCGAGGTGAATCGGCCTTGCCAGAGGTATGCGATTGCACGAATTCCCATGACACGTTCATCATTAGCTTGACTAATTAACACGAGAATATTTGATCTGTATTATAATTAATATTGTTATATTAATCAAAGAACATTCCTCACGATCACTCTTATTGCATTTAAATCACAAATAGGAAGAATAACTAATTATCGGAATGATTAAATAATTAGTCTAATGTAGCACTTTTTAATGTCTTATTAAATGTCTTGTCGAATTTGATCTTCGACCGTAAATCAGGATTTTAATGAAGATCTAGATGTTAAAAATTCGCGTGTTTTTTTTTCAACACGATCTGTGCATCGCTGCAACGTCGACATCGCGAACATAATTGCGGAGCAGGTGTTCGTCTAATCTGAGATTAAAATGTCATTCGAAGTGACATTTGCTTTTATCACGAGCTTGTGCTATAGTCGCGACTAATAGCGAGTCCACCTGTGACTGTGGGAGCTGTGTTATGTTCATGGGACACCATGAACGAACCTTCTCTCGACCATTGGGTTCGGCCACAGTGGGGGGATACACCGGACCGGACGTTGCATTGTTCCCCCACCCGGTGAACCGGTAGGAATAGGCGGTAGCTGCACCGGAAATGCACCACCTCAATTCGCGAGCCGTTTTACTGATTATGAAGCCCCATGACAAGGATGGGCATTAATCGGATAAATTTATCTGACTTGCTAGTCAGATGAAAAATTTTACCCCGTTCATTATTCGCGCCATTCATTATTTTTGGAACATTTTGGAATCGTTCAAAATTTTCATAATCTAGCAAATTTTTTTTCTTCTGTACGCGAAAGTTAAGTATTATAAATCTTAAAATCTCTAAGAAAAATATCTAAAGATGTGTAAATTTATTTTTAATTTTAGTAGTAAAAAAACTTTATTATAACCAAATTAAAGCACAGAGAATATTGTTGCTTATGTTTCGTGAATCCTATACTATATCAAATTGCATTGCGGATTACACGCAATTTCGGCCAACAAATGTCGCGAGCGTGTCGCTTGTCTGTGAATGAAAATGAGAGATGTGAGGAACGCGCGATTATGCGTGAACGACGTGCCTCGTGTGCCGAATGCGTCTCTGAAATCTGTATGCGATCTTTGTGATCTCCGCTGAGATTGTGCACCGGGGAAGAATAAAACTCACCGACTGCCATGATGACTTTCTTCGTAAAAGCTCAGTTGAATGCCAAGAATACCTGCAATATAAAATACGTATTTATTAATTTATTTTCGTATTGTTATTGCATAAATATTTCTGTATATTTTTGTATTTCTAACAAGCAGAAAAATGAATGAGAAAAATAGAACAGTATAGTCGTTATTTAACTTAATAAAAAAGAAGAAAATACCGATCGATAACGCGATACAATTTCTTTGTAGATTTTTTTTAAATTAATGAGTTTTTAGATTCTATTACTTTTCACGTATGGATTCTATTCGTGTATTTTCCGCGCGTTTGATCTCGTCTGTTAGTGAATACTCGTGTTGAAGTTTCGATATCAAAAAGTTCGTCACCGCGATCGCGAAGCCTCTTTCTCCTAATTCAGAAAATTGCACGCGGGGAAAGTGCAAGTGTCCATCGGGCACTTTCATTCATCGCTGAAAATACACGCGAATATTATATTTAGCTTGGTGAAAGACACGCGCATTGCGCTCACGGGGAACACGACCCGTTTACATTTGCGCACAGAAGGGGATGGAGAACGAAGAAATGGGGGTCGAGTGCAAATGCGAGTCATTCACGTGTTATATGCACGCGACATTATCACGTTGTCCTCCGTGTATCTCGCATCCGCTGCTATTATCCGCGCAATATCTATCAAATTGCTTTACGAGAAAATAATCTCCTTCATGAAAAGGTTTCCCATACACAAGTATTATACTATATGCATATTGTAGTAATTGAAATCTTATTTATCAAGTCTCAGAAGGATGTATGACTATTACAATCTTAAACTACTGTTGAAATAAGTAATACTATTGTATTGTAGTAATACTATTGATTATGGTTTAAAAAGATAGTATATTTATTAAGTAATACAATCTATGTTTTTACCCGACATAATTATCTCATTCAAACTGTACGAAATTCGTAATGCAATTTTGATATTTTAACTTGCATATATATTTTTATGCAAAATTATTAGTCTATTCTTCACAATGTTCTATTCGATTTGATATACATAACAATTTATTTTTTTAATCTATGTGACTATGATATTAGCTGAGAAACTGTGCATTTCCACGAATTTATTTCAGCAAATGCACGATGCAGCGACAATTTTCTGCCCTCATAGTTGCCGCAACAGTTACTATTTTCGTACGAACAGGAGAGGCAGAACGTGTGCTTGGTAGAGGTAGAGATAAATAGAAAGGGCGTGTAAGAGAGAAAGAGAGAGAGGGGGGGTAACAAGAGTTCGAAAGAGAGGGAAATAAGGTGATTGTACCCATGAAAAGTCGAATATTTTGAAGTACTCTTTACGAATTGTGCGCCTAAAGAAGTAAAAAATACGATATTACGCTCAATATTATTCTATATTAATTCTATATTAATATGAATTTTCAAGATATTACATTTTTATGATAAAGATAATAATTTTTTCATTACTCATAAAGGTTTAAAAATGGAAATTTTTAAATATTTGTTTTGAATGGAATTCGATATTAATTTGTGATGTAGTGAAATGAACAATTATTAATTAAATAAATTTAATATTGGGATAAAAGACATACAAATCTATTTAAAGTATATTAAAAATTTACTTATTAAATTTCAGTAATTTTATAAGTTAACAGAAGATATAGTTAATTACATCTTACAGTCTAATTATTCTGAAAAAGATAATTGAAACGGAAATAATATATTACGTTAACGACTGTACTACGTGTGTGGGTGATGACGCATCTTGTGCAAATAAGAAATCTATTAGCGCGACAATGTTTTTTATTTCAATTGTTCTTTATCGATTACCTCACACGAATATCATGAATAATTTCGCATCTCTCAAATTGCGCATTGCGTCGCGTTCGCTTGATTCATAAAATTCTTGAAAATGTCGAAGACTCACCATATTCTGTAGAAATTCAAATAGCACCGTTCTCAAAGTTAAACGCGGTTTTCCGAACAAATCACGCATATTCGTTGCTATTAATAGAGGCCTGTTCCTGCGACCGTCGCGGAGAACGCCGCGCTGCGTCGCGCCGTGCATCTGCACCTGCAGCGACGCATGGTCCGATAAAAAGAAGCCTGTATCCGGCGATGTGCACGTGCCCCTGTAAACGTGCACATGTGCGGCACACGCTATATCCAGAATGTAGTGCGTTGTTCGAGACCATAAAGACGTGGTTTAGCGCGAGCGTAATCGAGGGGTTCTTGCTTGGAAAAACGGCCCGGCTTCTTTGATTATTTTTTTATATTTCTGATTCATCCCGTGTTTACCATTATTTCTCGAATTTACATCTTTTTAGAGAAACAACAAATTAACTTGCTATCTACGAGATTATTTCTGATAATTTGTATCTATAGATAAAAAAATTAGATATGGAAAAAGTAAGAAATCAAACGTGGAAAAGATAAGACAGGAATTGTATACACAAGTAGATCGAAAGATTTTTGTAAATTTAAGAAATATATATTTTTAGAAACTATGTCCCCTTTTACACATTTTGGAAGAAGATTTTTTTATTTAGAATAATTCAAGGTTTGTGTTCTACTTAATTTCATTTTATTAAAATATCCATTGATATTTTTAATTTTATGAGCTATATTATACCCTTGTAATATAAACAAACTAAAATATCTTGTTAATCACGACGCATCGTTAAATTAACGTTAAATAAAAAAATAATAAAAAATATAGAAGAGACATTTTTAATATACACTATATCTATGCATATTGATTTATACCACGTACGCATATTGTTTTATATATACATCGCTAATCAAACCGTTTATGTATAAGTCATTCTATACGGACGTCCTAAAAATATTCATTACTGAAATGTAAAGGGGAAGCGATCGGTACAAAAGTGGAATTTTCCTGAGACAGATTTATCTCTCTCATGACATAAGTCAATTTTGCATAGTACGTCGGAGAGTACGGATATGCAAATATAAGTCTAATCGATTTATCACGCGGGCTGCAAACTCACCTTCAGCTTTTCACCGTTAATACACCCTTTCATTATTCAATTTCTGTTCGTTCTCTAATTTGCTTGCGATGACTCTTGAGAGATGATATTTGAAAGAGAAGATATTTATAATGAACTACGAATTACGAATCACGTCATTTTAACACTACCGAATAAAGGACGCGAACGTATCTTTCGTGAAAGATTGGCAATTTCCATTTGCTTCTTCTCGTTTTTCTTCTTCTTCCTCTGAATTGCACATAATCCATAATACCTTTTTCGCACAGCTAATCTCCGTTTTGTAATCTGTAATTACTTCAAGCATCTTTGTACTTTGTCAGGACTTTAATATTCTTCAATGCGTTCCCGTATGTTTAACAAAAAGTATTTCTTTGCAAAAATTGCAAATTTTTTTTCAAGCCAGTTTCATTCATTGATCAGAATAAGACAGTCCGTTTACAAGTTATTTTATGTATCAAAATGCATCAGGACAGCTTCATGTGTTTTTTTACCGCATAAGAACGTACAATTAACATAAGAGTACTGTAGATGTCGTTTACTAAGATCACTTAATCCGCATCCGCTTGTTCAATGTTTTGACATTTAATTAACATAGTCAATTGCGATTCACCGAAGACAATCGATCATCACGATTATCGCTGTCCCACTCGATCACGGAGCAATTAAGATAGAAACATTAAGATAGTAGCTTCCTCTTCTTCTTCATGACTCGAGCACTGTTATCACCTCCGCCGTATCCATATTGAGGAACGCGCTTGACATTGATTATGTGACTTCTTCGGGACTTTTCTTTCAGTTATTACTTAAGATCCGACTTGGTCAGGGTCATGCTCGGTCAGGGATCGTGCACGGGTACGGCGCAACACTTCATGAAGCACTGACAAGCCAGACCAGGAGGGAGCCCCATCGTCGGCGCTACCATATGATTGCTCGCACGCTCGCTCACTCGCTCGCTCGTCTCCCGTTCTCCTTCTCTTCTTCACTGCCACCACCCACGCATCTGGCACTGGTGCAAAGGAACGCCCATGTATGTTTCGTTCGAAATGTTATTTCGGGCTAGACAAGGACGGTAAACCTGGGACGCCGAAGGACAGCAGTCTACGGTAAAGAAAATCGGACTCACGTATGTTCTTTTTAACCTGCGAATGAGTTTTTTCCTCGCGCGTTTTTGAAAGAAAAATCCATCACGTTCATACAATCTGTCAACATGCTGACCATTCGATAAAATAGACCCGTTTGTGACTCTACCGAATGGACTATAAAAAAAAAAAACGAAATTTAGAGACGTAACGTGTAGAAAATTAATAAAAAATAAAAAAATTTAACTTTAAAAAATTCATTTTTAATTTTCTTGAAATATTGAAAAAAGAAATATAGTAACTAAGACAATCTAGAGAAAAGAAAGATAAATTTCTTAAAATTACACAATTTCATTTCTCCTTCCGATAAGGATTCCATAACATTCCTAAAAATCATCGTTAAATAGTTATCAATTGGGAGGGAATATTTTTTTGTGATAACTAAAATGTATGTACACACGCGTATCTCGATATTTACTTCCATTTCTGTTCAGGTAAGAATAACGCCACGCGCGCAGGCTTGCGTGTCTGTCACGCATATGCGTGCGGAAGCCGAGCGGAGCATGTATTTCCTGCCCTCGGTAAGTGTATGTACGCGTCTCTCCTTGAGCGGCGAAAGGGTTCGACTCTTTCGACACGTTTCTCCCAGCCGTGTCTCGTAAAACCCTTTGAGTGATTACCGTACCGTACCGTAATTCATCGACAGTCAGTGATTGCTCGATTTAACCGCAACGGAAGGAAGACGTGCTGCAACATTTGATCGGATCTGATCAAATTAATGATATGCATATAGCCGGAAATTAATTCCGCAATTACCGCGATCTTCTGCCAGCGATATACCGTCTAGTTGTGAGTCTCCATACTCGTCGCAAAAACTTTCGAACGTTTAAGATAAAAAAAAAATGTAATCTCCTTTTTGTCGATATGTATTTCTTCGTTAGCGATATTTTGCCATTTTATCGGAGATTATTTTTATTTATAGAGAAATTGAAAATCGGGAAAGTAATTTTCCTGACCAAAAGTCTACCATTTCACTTGTGAGAGACTCTTAGGTATATAATCGACGTCTGACACGTGTCGACCAAATGGTCATACGTCTTTTCACAATATACTATTGAATGGTGCTACGTTGGCATCTATATTTTTCGTTTCTTTTCCATGACAACATGTTTGTGGTGTAGCCAGTGAATTTCTAGGACATGGCCTATTTCTGTGAATTCACGATAAATTACAAAAATATTTGTATCCTCTCAATGTTGACTTTAAACAGCTAATATTTAAGAGAAACGTTATAGAATTTTTGATAAAATTGTACAGATTGTGTATTAATTAATCATTCGATTGAGATACAAACTTTATTCACAAATAATAACATGTAATACATTGTGTGATCAAATAGAAATAAATATTATAATAATATTATTATAATAATATATATATTATAATAATACATCAGAGGGAAAAAATATCGTAACTATTCTTACCTCTGCAATTAATTTAAATACATAAAAATTATAATTTTAATAATCAGTGCTTCCTTGAATTATTTTTAAATTTAATAATAATTTATTGTGAATTAAGTTTCAGATATATATTTTATTTTTCAGAGATATGTATTTATATATTTTTATAATATTACAAATATAAAGTATATTAAATATACAATGTAGCCATCTCACAAATGAATGTTCATTCGATGCAAGAAAACATTTATTTGTACACAAATATCGAAATGAACATTAAACATAAAATTGCCTTTTATTCATGCATATGTAAAATTATTGAAACTGTATGATTTATATCGTTGCCCGTAGACGATACGCCAGAGAGTTAAAAACGGTACGGCATCAGCAGTTGTAAATGAAAGTGCCGGCGATCAGTGTCGCTTCCACGCAGAAGCAAGAGGCATGCATAATTGATCCACACATTCATTCACGTTTCAATTCGTCTTTCTCCCGTTCGTCTCTTCTCATGATTCCTCTGAAGATTTGAATTTCCAATCAAGTTTCCGCGTCCCTCCACGGCACGGCAAACATTCGTGCTTGGCGTTCTCTCGCCAAATCGAATCTCTTTGAATGACGAATCTATCTGACGGCAGAAATGCATAGAACAATCTATCAGATAACAGTTGACGCGTTTAGCATTTTTACATTTTTCTATCGGACATTGAAGTCACACTGAGAGAAAAATGTAGTTACTCAGGCAAAAATATAGACTCAGCCACAATTTTATAATATTTCTAATGATAATTATGGTTAACATAATGATGCATATTAGGTAGAACAAAAAATAATAATGACATCATATTGACATCAAAATAATACTAAAACAGCGATAAAATTACATAATAATGACATTTTGATATATTTGTGATTTCTTGTTCCACTTGAGTATAGTTAAGTTAATCATATTTACACTGAATAATCAGAAAATTTTGTAGGCATGATCAAATATTCTGGTTATTACAATAGAAATTCTGGTTTATAATATTATAATAGAACTCAATACTTTATAACTTATAATAATTTAAATAACTTATAATAATCAGAATTTCTATTGTAACAACCAGAATATTCGATCACGTCTACAAGATTTTTCTGATTCGTCGATTTTTAATCAGAATTTTTTTTCAGTATATTGTTAGAAATATCATAAAATTATGGTTGAGTCCAAAGATAACTGTATTTTTCTCTCAATACGACTCGACGAGCGGCGGGGGTCTCTGGCTCGACCGCGCTCGATAAAATTCAATCAGCAATTTGCTCTCAATCGAAGATCTCGGAGAACGAATAAGCCGCAATAATCCCGCTTCCACGGTCGGTAAAGTGGCGATATATAAAAGAGATTCAAGGTTGTTTAACCGCGAGTGAAAGCCGCGAGCCTCCAGAGTCTTGCGGCGGTACGTGGAGCGCAATATGTCTCACGGTGCTCCTTGCGACACGTACGACCGCGTATTCCGAGGCGAAACGTCGCTGTAGTCTCGCTGCGGAGAGCAGTCGTCTTCGGGACTGGTCTTTGTGCCCGTAAGTGATTCCCTCGCGATTTCCACCCGGCGTGACGGTTTCACTGAGGCGGAGGCGATTCCGCGAGAACGACAATCGTTAGTCTCCGAAACGTGACTTCAAGAATCTCGGCGATAACGGTGCTTACGTAAGAGCAAAGGCACGGATATCGTTAATGCCGTCGGCATAATTCATCGACAGGCATTGATAAACGCGTTTTTGTGCCGTGACTTGATGCGGTATTTAAAATATGTCGAAACAAATATGCGCGCGTGAATGTAATCATCTGATTTCTTCTTCTGGTGCGGTTTCGAACTGTCTCCGTCTCGCTCTCTCTTTTTCTCTCTTTTTCTTCATAGAAATGGAGACGAGAAAATTAATTAAATTTCTCGTATCACACGTTTTTCTACTGGTGCATTAAGCAGGTTTAAACTTCCCGCAAGCCCATTTCTGTCAATCAATATCGCGATTGTTTTCACGACACGACGTGATACTGCGATTCGCGATAAATTAATCTTTTAAATAGTTCATGTACTGATACGTGCTTTTTAAAATTTCAAAAATTTTTGACGAGGAATGACGCAACGGATACTTACGATTGAATATCCGTAGCGTTTGCTATTTTTATTATTTTTTAATTTGATGCATTTACTCGCGAAATGACCTTCGCTCTACAGGCGGCTGCGTAGCGCAAGGTGCAGAATTAAATCGCACTCTTAACTTAATATCGCGAGGAAAATGCAGTTTTNCTTTATATCCTTCGGAGTCTAGTCTAGTCTAGTTAGAAGAAACGGGACGTAAGAAACCTCATTTATTTCAATGTACTTTCAATGTAATTTCAAAAAGTACGCAATTTCTCTCAATAATCTCGCTGTAGTATCGTAATTCTCTGTGATTCTTGCGACTGGAAGACCCGGCCTCGAAAAAGAGCTGCTTTAAATTCAATCCGTCGATAATTCCTTCCCGAGAAACGGGAGGACGAATTTTGGAGAACAGTGAATTACGTCAAGATCCTAAAGGGGATATGTACGATTTAGAGCCTCTTTTTCGAGACGGGGCGACAGGACGCAAGGGTGAATCGCGAGCCGCAACTGCGCAATGGTGCGAATTGCGCGTTTCGCGAAGAGGGTGCCGGCTCGGGATGGCGAGTACGCAGTCGCGCGGGATTCCCCGGGAATCGGGTCTTTCCGGGTCTGCGACACGGTTTTCCCCTTACTCGGTACACTTTGGCGCCTGTGGTAGTCGACGACGCGACAGCGACACTCACGGACTGTCTCGTTCGCTCTCGCAACAGGTGACGGGACTTCGGTTTGACCGGGTTTAAGAGGCGACGGCAGATCTCTCCGACGGAGGAGCAGCAGCTGCGATCATTTTCCGCGTGTAAACGCCCTCGTTGAATTCAGTGAGGGAACAGAAAGGGAAGGGTGCGCCAGAGGGCTTTCGGAGGGAATCGCAAAATGAGTGTCGAGGACGCCATCAATTACTCGCCCAGCGAGGAGGAGGACTATTACGCTCTATTGTCCTGCGACGAGTCTTCCACGGTAAGGTCTAGCACGTTGAGGCGAATTTTGATTACGCTTTACCAACTGATATCTGAGTGTTTTTCTCGTGAAAACGCTGAAAGATTGATCGCTGTGATAATGTAGCATTTAAATTCTATGCCGTGTTGATTCGATACATGTCAATAATATTGAAAAAGTAAAATATCCTTAAAAAACTGAGACTCACTCAATGTGCGGTAAAAAGGTGCAATCAAACCTCATGAAAATTGGAGATATTCTTTATCTCCTTATTGCTCCTGTTAGATTAATCACGAATTAAATCTGCGCATTTTGGAGCAGTTTGTTGTCTTGCGTGAAACATTTGCTTCTGAATTATTCACGTACAATATACAGGTCACGTTGCTTCGTATGTTTTGGTTAATTAAGTCAAATTAATTATTTCTGTTTGCTTCCTTGCGTACAGGGAGGAAATTTACTTTAAATTAATTAGCGTCTATCAATATTAGTGTATTCGGAGTATTACAGCTGTATTTCGAAGAACTCATCATTTTAGGTGAAATGTCTTAAAAAAAAGAGCGAAGATAATTTTCTCTTCTAATTCATTAAAGTGCGAAAAAAATGCATTATTACTTCTGTCGATCAACTCGCACACGTAATATAGGCGTCACCCAATCAAACTTTCATGCTCGAAATATCCATATCGAGAAACGAGTCCATCGTGAAAATTGTATTTACGAAGTAAAAGTCAGATACCATCTAAATTATTTAAATTTAGATGAATTGAATTAAAAGTTAAATTTGATATGAAATGTAATAAAAGAAAAGGTAAAGATTATATAGAAGATTATGTAGAGAAATACTGTTTAATAATTTAATACTTTAATTAATTTAAGTGATTAAAAAAGTTATTTGAATTATAATTAATTTTAATTTAGAATATTGTTGAAGGGTGTGCAACAATTACACTCAATTTTCTTATTTATTAATAGGAATTTAATTTTTAATTATGATTGTTATATTTTTATCCATTATATCATAAATGCCGTTACACTTTGATGCAAGATTTAATATAAATATCAAAATGTAAAATTCATAAATAATAATCTCGCAATCTGTGAAAGTTTTAATTGATTCAAACGCGACATTTATCGTAGTCTTTTAACGATGCACATATACGAAACTAATTTTCTACATCTGTACGAAGATGATTAAATTAAATGTCAAGTTGCTTCTGTAATAATTAGATCCCAGAAGGAAACTGCAATTTAAACTCTCCATTAATTGAATTCTTGATCGACACAATTAGGTGTAGTCTCATCTGCTTCCAGTGCACGGTATGCTGAAGTTGTGCACAACAATATTCGTGCTGAAATCAAATCACATCTTCGTATCACATCGAGCATGAAATTGTCTTGATAAGTTTAACCGCCTACGTCTACATTATTGTACATCGTTTTCCCCGACGAAACGTTGGTGCGCGAAAATATCATATTCGTTACGATATAATTCGAGCTGATTGAAAATTTGATGGTCTGTACATTTTAACACGGCATTTATTTGATTATTATGTTTTTATCATAAATATGTAAGTAGATATCAGGAATATTCTGTAAAGTTACTTGATGGAAAGGTCGTTTGCCTTTCCACTCTTCAGTTTACGTTTTGTTATCTCGGTCAAGAATTTTCGATAAGAATTCCATTCTCGGTCGATATATCGCGTTAACGTATTCATGACATGTCGTTTTCATCGAGGCGAGAGATACTATGTAATGTTACTGCAGACAGCTGAGATATTCAAACAATCCGTGCATTTACAAATATCAGTTAAATATCAAAGTGTTAGAGAAAAAAAAAAAATGATTAGATTTAAGAATGTCGAAGTGACCTGTTATTTCTTTTTTATAAAATTTTCATATTTGCAATTGTAAAGTTTAAAGTTTATTCTGCAAAATTATTTCGTTGTAAAAGGTGAATCAAGCTATTTTAATTTAATACATTTTGTACTTCTCTCTGATGTAATAACATACAATGCGTATTTAATTCGAAAGGAAAGGGAGAATAACAGGAAAATACATAATCCCAAAGTGAAAATAGATTAATCTCCATTCTCGCAACTGAATGATGTAGATAGTTTCTATTCAATTTTAAAAATCAGGTCGAGCAGATTACGGCGGAGTATAAGGTATTAGCTCTTCAATATCATCCGGACAAGAACGACGGTGACAAGGAGGCCGAGAAGAAATTTCAACAACTAAAGGTAAGCCTTTTATACAAAAGTTAATTAATTTTAATTGATTTGTAGTCTAGTTAGTTTCGTTTGAAATGTACAAGCAGAGAGAGAACTTTGACGGTTTGTTTATATCATAGTACGCAAAAGAGGTTCTATGCGATCCCGAAAAGAGATGCAATTACGATAAATGGCGGAATAGTGGTATCAAGATCAGTTACAAACAATGGGTCGGCATGAAGGAGCACGTACAGCAGGTGAGGCGCAATAATTGATGCAGTTATCATCTATTTTGAACGATAAGTTGCAGTTTATTACAATATAATTTGTTCTTTTTAAATACGCTTGAAAAAGTTAATTTTTTCACACACATGTCGTCAATCATATTTAATGGAATGAGCTTGTAACCATATCGACAATTCTCTCTTTTTATAACAGTTATTATAAAACTCATTTAAAGTGTCATAAAATTATATGAAATAGCTTTATATTAATAAATGTGTGTTAAAAAGAGAATTTTTAAAAGTATTCTGATATTATATCGAGTGTAATAATTTATTTTGACGTGTAGGCGAGTTTATATGAATCTCGTGAACATTTTTTTTCTCGAACGTTGTTTAAAGATTGTTTTACCAATTCTGAATAAATTTTTTTCCACTGAAAATAGGAGCATTAGCAGCGAGAGGTTCAAGGGCCTCCAATTTCACGTTCTATGTTATGTCCTGTCAAGTTAACCGAGTCTTCTTCTGTTCGCAGACCATGCATTGGAGCACGCCGAAGACAAAGGACAGAATGCTGCCGGATACGACCGAAGAGGAGGCAGGTGGTTCACCAGCTCACCTCAAAGGTCACCCTACAAATGCGCACAGGAGGGCTTCCGAGGGTGGTGCCACGAATCTCTACTACCGTTCGGGCCACGGCGTCCCGTTCTATCAGGAGTCCAACGAGGTTGTCAGTAAGTTTCGCAATTATGAGATTTAAAAGGTCCTCAGCGTAAGCCTCACCGGAACCGACTCCATTGTACCGGATGCCCTTATGACAACAGGAACATGTTGCATTAGATAAATATCTACCTGTATATGAGTGTACACGGGGCGTTGGTCGGATCGCGTTGGCATGTACTACACACATTCCACTTCATAAAATGACGGAGTCGAGAGAGACGCGTGAGTTCATCGCTCACCATTGAACAATTTAATTATGTTTCTACGTTCCGTTTACATGCAACTTTGCGATTAAGAGACTTTTTTGTTATTTCGTCATCTCGTACTCGTAAGTTACGCGAGGGGTTTATTATTGATGTAACTACGACAAGACGATTGAACGATCAAACATATCTCTTAGAAAAAGAACTTCGTGGAAATAATAAATATTTGTACGACGTTCCATCTTGGACAGGCGTTTCGCGAATTATTTCTTCGCCGTTCAAGATACGTGCCAACTCGATTCAACAAACCGCCCTGGGTACACGTGTACGTGCTCGCGATCGCGCGTACGTATATGTCGCCTTCAGATTTATATTTTGTTATACTATACTAAGCACGACGAGAGGAAAGGATCGGGGAACGCGGGAAGAGGACGTTTCGTATCATTTAAACTCCCTTTCTAAAGTCTCGCGATTAAACGTCCGACTGACCGGTTGCAAATATCATAAGTCGAGTCTATCTCTCGATCGCGCATTCTATGTGTGTCTCTTGATCTTACGAGATGTTTAGCGACAAAAGTTAAACGATGTAGTGTCAAGGGCAGTATAGTTTTATCTGTGATCCCGCGAATGAATTTTCCGCTAGTGGTTAACTGGTCGTTTCAATCGTAAACACATTGGAAGGAAATACTTAAGTGTCTGCTGAAGGAAAGTACTTTTTTATGAATTCACGGATGGAATTTCATCATTATCGGCAATTCAAATATTAATTGATGTGCAATAAGTTTTTTTCATCGCAAGATTAGATGAGCGATCGTCACTTTCGATGCGAGTAACTTATCGATTAAAGACATCGACTTTAAATGTCGTGTATGCGCAATGCGGTTACAAAATTGGACGATGGAATTGCAAAACGATTGAACTGAAATCCCGGACCACAAACGTTGCAAACGTTCAGTTTACTAGATACGATGTTTTAAATGAAAAGACGTAACTAAATATATAGCTCTCTATCAAAATGTAAGATAAAGATATAAAAGTAGAGTAGTTTATATTAAACTGTTATATCTAAAATGTAATGTCTATATTATTATATATTTTGTCGGATAAGTGTTGCTACCGATTCTGTGAAGCTATCCTAGGTATTGACGTTTTCAATGTTTCTCTCCGAGGATTTATTCGATCGGCTATTTATCGAACTGCGACGTTAATTCCGGGATTCAATTCCACGAAACATTGGGTTAAACGTTTTGTGGAAGCTTAAGTATTTCTTTCCGTAATGGAACAGATCGACGATGGCGCACTTGTACCTGTGTCCGATGTCAAACGCAAGATACGTCATTCTATTTCGATGACAATTGCGACGGCTCTCCTTCCGTTAAGTAATGACACGCGTTTCACTTCTCTGAAATCGGGAGTTGAAACCGGCGCGCGGTTTCGACAATTCATTTTCCAATGCTGTAAGGATACAAAAGAATCTTACGTCATTAGAGCAAGGAGAAAGTTATTTTCGTGCGTTTGTAGCGTAAACTTCGAGGCGTAAACTCGCCTGAAATTATTTCGATTCAAATTTTTGGAAAAAGAAAAAACAACCAAGTGAGAAATGGTCAAATCAATGTCGAGTCGACACTGAATCGGTCGAAAAGGCATCACATTGACGTCGATTCGATGTTTTTCGATTATCGTTTTTCACTGGGAATAACGTTCTTGATGGATTTTCACGGAGTAATTTTTTCGCATTCCGCACTTTTGCATTCCGACGCATTCGTGTCTTCTCTACATTCAACAGTCGAGACAATTCGTCGGTGAATTGCGTTTGGCATATATTTGAGAATGCCTATTTATAACCGATAATTAATAATAACTTAGTGACAGTTAATCCTGGATGTGTCAATGTGTATAATCTTACAATAATGCGATAAGCGATCTCTTAGGAAGCTCGTCCCTCGTTTAAATACATTAATGACGACGTCGTTAATGCCCTCCAACTTTGCTTTAGGTATTTCCTAATTGAACGCGTTGTATCTAAATATTTACGCATAACGAATCAGACTTATGTTTGGCATCGTTAAATTTTTGAAAGGTTAAACGTAGAGCTAAAAATAACGATGTTAAATTAAGCAATGAAAAGTAACGATGTTAAATTAAGTGATAAAAATACACTTTCTGACGGGAATATCTTGATACAGTGTGTTCCACTTGGGAAATGATTAAATAGAACTGCAAGACGTTAATGACGTCGAATGTACGAACGTTTTGCCTGAATCGATCGATCTTCCATCCCACGAAAAAATAATGTGATCTCCCGCATCCCTCGTCAAAGTCCAAAACATATCACGACAGATCCATTTCGTCTTCTCGTTTTGTTTCTGAGTTTCGACGAGGGTTACCCGATAAAAGGTACAGCTTATCTGTGCGAAGAGGAGAATGTAAGAACGGTAATAATTGAAGTCGTTGGGTAAATCGAGGGCCAATCTTGCAGCTACACGCGCGGGAAAAATGGCTAATAAATGGCTGCTAAATGCCAGCGGAGAGAGGCAAAATCAATATTACCAACGAGTCCAATGACATTTTTCCATCTTAATTTTAGACTATCGCGTTAACTCTTTTTTTTTTGTAAGAGGATAAATTCTTTTGACGGGAAGGATATATACGTCACTACGGTAATATAATTATATACTTTTTTTCTACAAGTCCTCTCCGGATGAGTGAAATAACGCAGAGATTTCTTGATGATAAAATTAAGTTATACTGAAAAATCAGTTATATCTTTTCCAAGGGTTTCAATTTCCCTACTTATCCTAAATGTTACGATTCGTGGAAGGATCTTGGCTGGGATCTTTTTGACTGCAATCAATTTTTAACGTCATAAATACGCAGAGCTAATAAGGAAGCAAATAGAGTCATTACTTTATCTCGTCATAGCATCAAATTACTAGTTTGATCAAATATTTGAGAAAAAATATTTTTAAAATCGAGAAATGGAAAAAGAAACACAGAGGCGAAAAAGTAAATAAATTAACATAACTGAGAAGCTATGAAGAGAGAGTAGTAAGAAAAATATAAAATTATGCAACTTACATATCAAACATACAAACTTTTCGAGACGTCGCGGATTCGAAAGCCCCCTTTCTTTCGCTATCGCGTCCATTCTTCTCTCAGTTTTCTTAGAACCTTTGTTAGGAAATCTAAGAAAATATCTTGCTGCTCCGCTTGTCTCCCTATCGGCTCTGTGCAAGTCTGACGTTAGTGCGCGGTCAATCGAATTAGACGAACGTATATAAGCGCTCGCTCGCGCTTCGTGGGATTCGCTGCGCGATCGATCCTTCTCTAGACTACGAGACGGCGGACGCGCAGCTAAATTTAATGACATATCTGCGACAAGTGAATCGCATCTGATTGCGTTAGAAACCGACGCTGTCGAATCCATCGTACATCTGAATTTATCTATTTCAAATAGCGAAAACGTGTTTTCCAATATCTCAATTTTCACCAAATTTCACCGTCTCGAAAGCGAGACTTTGCAAACAAGATTATGCATTATAGTTTTGACTTATTTTTCAAATGCACTTGTATACCGATTATACGAAATGAATAGAAATTTAAATTAATAGTTTATCAATAATTTACCATAATGATTGACGATATAAATATTGAATCAGGACAGAAATATTGAATGTGGATTTTTAATATCTCCAATCTTTCATATTTTTTACATATATTGGACGGTGTTTGTTAGGAGATTCTCTCGCCAAGAAATTGAGATTGAAGCTTTATCCGGACAAAAGGATAAAAATTGGATAAAAGTCGGATGAGCAAGTAAGTCACAAAAAGTTTTTAATCTCACCGCGACAGCGACCAAGTTTAGATTAGGTAAAACGGCATCGGGCAACGGCATTTATAAAATTCCTCCAGTTCGACTTCTTTAAGCTCCGAATTATGTAGCATCTAGATAAATAAAATATAAAAATAAATGAGGAATTTCAAGAAAAATGTAAAGACCGAATCTTGCCTCTCGCATTGATATCTTATCTGGCAATGATATCTTTGTGTTAGAAAGAAATAGGAAATATGACTATTTATTGGAAAATATTAGCGTTAGGAAAATATTAATTTCGCGCATACATGCGCATGGCAAAGAATGATAAGTCCGTAATTCGATAAGTCGTAAACTCGTCGTTATTCTCTCATTTATTAAGCGAACAAGATTCATTACGAACATGTTAGAATTAACTTAAACTAACTGATCAAAATGGATGAAGTGATCTTCTTATCCTAACAATCTTTTAATAACATTGTTTAAGGAAGATTTGATGTGATGGAAAGATTGCAGGAGCTTTCGAGTGCTCTTGAAAAGTTTTCCATTTTCTAACACAAGACGAGAAATAGGGCGGCCGACCGTGCCCGCTGCTGTCGAAAGTCTATTGGACCACCCTGTATATGTATCTATACCTATATTTTTCTAGACGGGCCCGTGGATTTTGGCCTGCGAAACGTTGTTTACATGACTATATCATACATACCTATTTGTCGTTTACGATTGACCTGTCGCAAACGCCTGAGGGAAAGGTCGAAGTCTGTTCGAACGCCTATCAGTATGATGCTCACGATCGAAGAATCCGATATGTCCCTTTTACGTTACTACACGCGCGTTTACGACATCGTCATCGGATAAGACGTAACTTGCGCGTTCCCTTAAGAGGAAAATAAGAGGAAAAACTTATCCTTTTCTAGAGGATTTCGCGATCAATTGAAGACTTGAATTCCAAGTCATGTCAGTTCCAACACAGATAATTAATTAAAATCTATATCTTTATCTAGACATGTGATAGAGTTTTATATTATATTAAAGAATATCAAACTTCCACTTTGTATTATATAAAATAAACCCGCGTGAAAGAAATTTGCAAGAGAAACCACATGCATATAATTAGTAAATTATATTTTTTTAAAAGAATTCTAGAAAAATTATGATTTGGAGTTAGCGAAAAATTTCCAGTTGTATTAAAAATTTGTTTTTTTTTTTTAAACAAAAGTTATATCGGATGCTGCAAGTTATATTATTCTTTTTAATTTTTGACATTTTCTTAGAAATGTTTAAATTAAAATTGAAAGCATGCTGTATATCAAGTGATTGAAAAATTTCCTTGCTTTCGCATTTGTAAATGACAGGTTATTAGTGCCGCTTATTAGTAACTTTTTTTAAACTGATTATGTAACGCTAATTATGTTATCCAACGTTTGCAATTATGTTATCTAACGTTTGCAAAGAAATCGATAGCTGTCTTCCGCCTCAATGTCTACGGCTAATGATCGTAGTTACCAAATGCTTTGAACAATTAATTACAAAAGCATAACATGTAAATTGTAGTTGTATATTAACAAAAATAACGAATCTTTTTCTTTCTACGTGCCGATGAATTGACGATATAAATGAAATGGAATTGATGTCACATAAAAATATTCAATTGCAATTACCATATCTTCAAGACTGCTAGTTTTACATTAACTATGATAAAAACTGATCATTAATTGATCATTAAAATAAACGATCAAACATTAGCATTTGTACAATGTAATTTTTATTTACATATCAATCGACTAGTAGTTACACAATTGCTGCTGTAATTATATGCTGCAGATACAAAAGTTGAAGTACAATATATTAATTAACAAAAGGGTTGTTAAAAATAATTATTATATAAAGAAATATGAAAAAAATTATTGTGTGTTAAGATTTATACAAAATAGTTCATTGTTGGTCAAACATGTATCCTGTGCAACTTACTGATTGCAGAACAGCATTTTCGACCGTTCTCGTGAGTCGTGCAAGTTTTTTGCGTGCGTGGCAGTGTGAATGGAATTATAGATTGTGTAAATGTCTATATGCAGTTAAATGGGTAACCAAATACATATGTTGTATATTCGTCTCGCGCTGGTCGACGCGGCGATGTATTACTCGTACCAATAAAAAATTCAATAAATGTGTTTAATTATGACATACTGTTTCGCACTTTAATAATTTTTAATGTTTAATATTTACAATGTTTATATGACAATTATCAATTATTTAGGCATATTTAGGATATTTTGAAGTCAACGCTCAATATATGGTACGTATCTCGAATCTTTTTCGCAGAGACTAAGATAGATATGTAAATCAATAATTTTTTCACAATTCATAATATGTATTTTTTATAGTTGAAACACTTTTGAAGTAATTTCTGTACGTTTTTATAATTTTTATTATTTTTCGTATCGTATATGTTTGTTTTCATGGCCTAAAGATGAAAACGTATCGCTTTATGTAACATAGATTTGTGATTCTGTTTGAAATAATAATTCATCAATCTCATTTTATAATGTGATTCGTTAAGGAAATTAGCCATTTTCAGGTTAATCGAATAATGATGTTACAGCAATAATGCCGATAATTGTGAAGCTGTAGGCAACAAAGTGATTATTGTTTCATCCCCTGTTATTCTGTTGCATATCCCCCAGCGGAATAAAAGGTAATGTCTCTCAATATGGATAAATATTTTCGATGATTAAAACAAAAATTAATATTTAAAAAAACACTCTATTGAGTTACATTTAACTGACAGGATATGCTTTTAACTAGCTAAAAATAAATCATTTAACGAAAAATATCTACGTATATATAACGTATATATAAAATGTTAAATAATGTGAAATGGCATTCCAGGTAAATTTTTATTCCGCTTCTTTCAGCTTTCCTCTTTCTTTTTCAATCAAGTTTAGGAATTTGAACAATGCAAAAACGTTCTGCAAAAATACGTAGAAATAAGCTTGTAGATCGTTATCGATTTGAATTTGTTCTTTCAGCTTGCTCCCGTTTTTTGCTTTTATCCATTGTGTTCGATTTGGCGTATACTGTTTTCATAAGTTGTATTGAGAAACTTTGTATTTTCCATGTAGAATGTAGAAGCTCGGTGCGCCGCGCCGGATGATTGGGAACTGGAGCGAAACATTTGCTTCTCGCTTCGGAGGCTTCTCCGTAATTTTGGTCGTTTATCTGGCAGCTGCCTTTCGTGTGATTTTTGTTTATATACTACTATGCGGAATATATCTGGAACGCGTGAATGATATTTTAGACGTGTGTCAAATTGAAATTTGGTTTTCTTCTTTCAATCTTCTTTTTAATCATGCGTAGAAAGTTTGAGAGCAATGTCTACCAAAATTTAACTGAAAATATTAATAAGCATTAACCGAATGGTGATAGAGTCAAAATTTAATTTTTCGTATCATATTTCAAATCTGAATAAAAAACTATTTGTTTAGCACGAGTGAACAGATAATATTCAGTGAATTATTAATTATTCTAGATATATTTGATGCCTAATTTCCTTTTCGTACGTGAAAAAAGGAACTTTCAAAAACGTCCGAACACGAGATGTCCTTCGCAGCCGTCCGCCAGGTTTCACTGGAATTGTATTTTGCTGCGTATTAGTTTCCGTATAAATCTATTCTTTCATTTGCCTCGAGAGACGCGTATAAATACCATTCCACCTGTCCATGTAACTGCATAGAACGCACATTCCTCCACTGAACTGCAAACAGCCCTTTGAATGCCATTATCCTACCTACGTTGTTACTACTTAACGTCGCGTCCGCAAGTGTGGCTGCGTTAGATAACGAGAGCTGGCCGTTGTTCCCGATCAGTTTTGCTCGACAATGTCTGTCTGGGACGCCGAGTCTGTGTGTCAATTTAAACTTTGACCTACCAGCACCATTCCGCGCCGTTTGCCATAGACCACCTACGCCTCTCTTTTTAACATTTCTGCACTATTGCCAAACTATTTTGCTCGAATATAATTTAGTATACCTCTTTTTTGTGACTTTTCGGGATTATCTTGGTGAAGAAAAAGGAGGAAAGATGTGTTTATGGAATACACAAGCAGTTATCGATCAAATGTTTATATTACAAAGAGTCTTTATTAAATAATAGACAGCGAATGGATTATACTTGTAAATAAATTGTATTCGTGAGTCGAATGCCCCATTTATTTAAATAATATTCATTTATACTCGCAGATTAAATAATATTGCTGTACTTTTTAACTTTTGTTTCGAGAAAAGTCTCTATGAGAAACGAGACAATGTGATGCGCTTTGTAGCTCCGTTAATCTGTATCGACACAGGCGGAAGGGAAATACGCAACTAGGAAGGAGAGCAAATCGATATCGTCGCTCTCCCGTGAGTCTATATACACATGGAGAAGTGTAAGCGTTCTGGATGCTTGTGGTGCAGCTCTGTGAGAAATTGCGTTTTCCAAGCCTCATAGTAAACAATATAATACACGCGTTTTGATAACATCGATTGAGAAAATGAGATATCTTCCTCTTTTTCTTCATCATCAATATCTTTATTACCATCTTTATCATCAATATCTTTATTATCATCTTTATCATTATTATCATCACTATCATCTCCTTTCTTCTTCTTAGCTTAACCTTTTGAATATATATTTTCTTTGAAAAATAGAATAACGCTTCCTACTGCTCCTTTCTCCTTTGCGTTTTTTATATAAAAAAATTTTTAAAAAATTTGTTGAAATGTGGAATAATACAGCGAGGCTTTTGCTTGTGCGAAACGTCATCTAGACTGATTTCTATTCTCCGGAACCTCGCAGCACCGTTGATAAAATCATCGTCGAGAGTTAAATAGTCGACAAGATATTAAAAATTGATAATCTTTGTGTAATTGCTAAAACTTAAAACGCATTCAATATTTCTATGGATAATTGAAAATTTTATAATAGCAATTGAAAATATTTTTAATAAGTTATCTTCAGAGCTTTATTGATATCTTTAACAGTACCTATATCTTATCATTTGCAACCTCTGATGAAACAGTTTTTCTCGTGTACTGTGACGTCCTCTTGATAAACACAGATTATAAGCAATAAATCAAACGAACATGAATGATAACAAATGAAAACTATAGTTGCGTAAAAATAGATAACATACCGTAGAAAAAAATGTGTATAAATAGTTACAAAATTTCAAGATTAATTGTAAAATTATTTAAATATTAATAATTAAAAAAATGTTGACAAATATCAGCAATTTTTAATTTCCAGCTCGTTCGAAACTTCAACAAGTATTTCGGATCTTTGAAGGAACGATAGCACCGACGGATGATATAAAGACAGTCGGTTTACGAGAGTTGCGGAACTTTGAATATATTGCTGCCGAAGAAAAAGAAACAATAAGTCGAAGCAAACATTTAAATTCAAACATTGCAGTATGATTTCAAATGCATTTCAAGAAAAAGTTTCAAAATTTTTACAAATTTTAAGGCTTACTCCAAATTTCTGTTTTATAATTTAGAATAATATTCGAGTTGAATAGATTTAGTAAAAAATATTCGAGATTGAATAGATTCAGTTAAAAAGTATATATTCGAAGAAAATATCTAGTATTATATTTTAAAAAATTTCTATGTATAACTGGAATTTTAATGTAATTATAACTGGAATTTTAATGTAATTCAGGGATAAGAAAAATTATGAGATATACGAAAATAATTAATTCGCTTATTAAATAGCTACAGATGATTAAAACAGAATATCTTTAATATAGTTAGAATACATGCAATTGAAAATAATATAATGAGAGCAATAAGAATCATTTCTCGTTTATTTTAAAATTAATATTAAAAATATGTATTACGTAGTTTTGATAATCTTTAATTTTATATAATCCAAAGATAAGAAATTTTAATGATAAATGTTAATTTTTTCGACAAAAAATATCCGATATCTGTAATAAAATTAAAATAAAATAACATTTTCTCCAGGATCGCGTTTTATTATTACTCAATAAAGTAATTTAATATCTTATAAATATATTCTAATATAGGTACATTGAGATCATAAATTCTTATTATATAAATAAAATCAAATATTTCTATTTGAAATATCACGTGCTAGATACGTGATATTTATAAGATATTTTTCTTTTTAATTAATTTTTACATCAAAGTTCTTTTCTTTTACCGACATATTATTCTTTCATATTCTTTTCATGAAAAAATTATAGTAATATTTTGAACATTATACCGGTCGGGACATATTTTAATTTTAAATTAGATAAGTGATTCATAAATAACGGTAAAAGGAAATAAAAAGAAGAAGAGTATCTTCTTATTCTTCTTTTAATCTCTTTTAATATTTTAATATTTTCCAAATGTTTACAAATATCTTTTGATGTATGAAGCTATAACAGTTCCCTATAAATAACATCGTTTCAACACGTACAACACTTTAGTTTGATCGTAGAAAGAAGACGAAATATTTTCAATATATTTTGAATGTAAATCGTGAGTCACTGGATCGAATGTAAAACTGGAAGAGAGATCGGCAATTGGAAGAATTGAGTGGCGATCGTCGGACTCTGCAACCGCACCCGGATCCCTTTAGTTGAGGACGTTTCCAACAGGTGGATCACGAAGCTACGACGCTGACCCTGCATCCCGAGAGGCTTCAGTAGCGGTCTATGCCGCGGCGTGCGAATGTTTGGATCGGGTAGATTCGCGTCGCCTTGTATATGGTCGGTGTGACAGTCGCGGGTGCACCCGAGAACCGAGAACCGGAAGCACGGCCGCCGCAGTCGCCTCGCGTCGCTTCGTGGGATCTCTCCCTGATTTTTTTCCGTCTCATCCACCATCTTCTTCTCGCGCGAATGGCAAAGGGGCGCGTGAGCGGCTCACACGCGGGTAAGTACTACGTCTGGTCGCTCCCATTATTAGAATCAGACCGTACTCCGGATCGATACTGATTCTCTGTCGTCTCTCTCGGCGACGGAATACCGCACGCGTCGGATGCTGCGGCGAGAGACTCTCCGTCTAACGTGCATCGCGGAGGGTGATCGCGGAAAGATTTTGCCCCGACGCCAATCGACGCGACGACGTATTCGCAGCAGCGTTAAATCCCGGTGATGACGCGTTCTTTCGACAAGCATGCGGATTCAGATGAAGCGGAAGACTAAGAAATTCCACTTGTCATTTATCACTCGCAAAAGTGTTGCATAATAATGCTCCGTTTCTAGACTTAGAACAAATTATAATGCAAAAATAACTTAATATTGATCGTCTTAGAGTAAGCACATGGTTTCAAATTCTTAACTTATTGGCAGCTATTAAAATCTTTTTTTTTTTTATTAATTTCTTTTTTCAAATAAATAATAAAAGTATCATTAAAAAATTATATATTTTTTATT